>VUQR01014231.1:11037-22916 GCA_015108515.1 Hemichromis elongatus | reverse complement strand
CACTTTTTACTTAAATCTCAGTTCACTTTAGTTTAGGTTCATGAACACAGTGGTTAATATCCATCGTCTTTATCTCTCTTCAGATCATTGAAGACTGGAAATACGTGGCGATGGTGATCGACCGTCTTTTCCTGTGGATCTTTGTGTTTGTGTGTGTAGTTGGGACGATGGGTCTCTTCATGCAACCTCTTTTTCAGAGTTATAACACCCCCATTGTTGAGGACATGGAGCATAAATCGGAAACTTGATGTGACCAAGAAGTGACTTTTTATTTCCAGAAGCAGATGTTAACACATAAAGTCATATGTCCGCCTCTCACCTCACTCTGACTGGGAAATGACGCATTTCAGCCTTTTCATTTCCTCCTCCCCATCCCTGCTCTGCCTTTTTAAATCCTACACGTATCCCCGCCGTCCTGTATTCAACTCACCTGCCATTCACACAGGGCCTGTGATTCTTTTATTTCAGAGGATTTTCCACCCCAAGCTTTATAAAAGAAAAAAAGTTAAGAAAAAAAGCATTACCCAAAGTTTTTTTGTACATCAGTCACAGTTTTTACTTCAATACCTTTTTCTAAAAGGTTGGGATGCTATGCAAAATGTGGTTGTATTCTTGATTCAGAGAGCCAGCACAAGTTTGAGTGTAGCATCTTGCATCAGCCACGCTTTCATTAATCCCTATAAACAGACACCTGCAGAGACCGCCAGGCAGCATATCAAGGCAACAGTCTTTATACCTTTACCTTAAATATCCACATTCTGTCTTTCTTCATTCACACAAGGCCTAAGTACATTTAATTTGCTATGTACAATGCTAAAACCACACACAAACATCAGCATCAACACTTTGTTTTAAGAATGTGATTGCTAGACGGACCTGGACAATTTAGAGCATTATGAAACAAAAAGAAAGAAACTGTTTTGCAGTGCTGTGAAAACCTATTTCTCCCCTTCCTGATTTATCTCTTTCTTTTTTGCATATTTCTCACACTTAAATATTTCAGAATATTAAAAATATTTTAATATTAGATAAAGAGGACCTGAATAAATACAAAATCCAAACTTACCTGGCTCTGTGTGTAAAACTAGTTGCCCCCGCCTTGTTAAATCATGAATAATCACAGTGATTACCCGGTGTCACCGACGACATAAAAGTTAAACTTTTTGCATCCCATTAAATCTGCAATTGGACACTACCACCTACAGTTAAACAGGTAGTAGTGTGATGGTCTGGGGCTTATTTGCTGCTTCAGGACCTGATACAGCAGGATTAAAAAAAACGCACCATCAAGTCAACCTGTGAATGTTTAAAAAAACAAAATGAAGATTTTGGAGTGGCCTAGACAAAGTCCAGACTTAAATCCTATTGAGATGCTTTTGCATGATCTTAAAGGACTGTTCATGACCAAAAAACCCTCAAACATGGGTGAATTAAAACAACTCTGCAAAGAAAAGTGGAGTTAAATCCTACCACAGTGATGTTAAAGACTCAAGGTTGCACAACCAGTTCTTAGGTTTTAGGGGGAAATGACTTTTTCACACAAGGCCAGATGGGTTTGGATAGACTTTTAAACTGTGCTTTTATTTACTTGAGTTACCTTTGTCTAATGTTAAAATGTGTTTTATGTTCTGAAACATATTAATATTACAAATATGCAGGAAACTAAGAAACCAGGAAGGTTGTGAATGCTTTTTTATGATGTATAATAGATAGAATATGAAAATATATAAAAACACAGTGGTAAACAACTTTGAAACATGCTGTTAGTACCACATTAGAAAAGAAATCATTTTAACACATATTTTAGCTTGTACTTTGTAGTATTTTTAGTTAAATAAAGCTTTTAAGTTATGTTTTATTGTTTTTATTATAACATTTTACACAGCGTCCCATCATTTTTTGAAAATGGATTATACTTAATACCTTTCTTGTATCATGCTCACAAGAAAACTAGAAAAGAACAAGAATAAGAGCCAGGTTACACTTAACCAAAATGCTATTTAAATATAAAATATGAAGCCAAGACACATCTGATCACTTGTGGGTCAATGTCTTTCTTACAAGACTGAAATGTAGCATATTTGAAAACCCAGATCTTTAAAGGTCTTTAAGGTCTTATCATTCTTCGTAAAGGTTACACAAACAGCAACTCAGGACTTATACCCCCCCCACCCCCCATCCCACCCCACTCCATTTTTTTCATACCTTGCTGTCTGTGTCCAAATCAAGTGATAAATCAAATGGCTGTATCAGGACAGCATGCACACAAGCCAGAGCTTTGTGTTGATTTTTTGTTAACTTGAAAAGTGACAGAGCCCAAAGAGAAACAACATCTCACAAACAGGCTACTTTTCCAGATGTGGACCTTATACCGCTCACACACACCTCAAGAGCAAAAGATGAATCTGCTTTGGGTAGACACCCAGAAGATGCTCACTCCCCTTGTGTCTTTTTGCCAATACTAATATACAGCCAACACAAAACAGCTGACTGCTTCAATAACAACGATAGGTGTGTATGAGGGGCGCGCCCAGCCTTCTTGTTTACACTCAAACAGCTCACTGTGCAGATTCTAGGCTGACTTGATAGACTGATGAAATCTATGAGAACCTGCAAAAGCATCTTTTTTTGAAACAAAGGCGGGAAAATAGTGCTAAAAATCTTTCAAACTAATGACTGTGAAGCTGTTGCTACTCACCATGCTTCTTTTAAAAGTATAGTACGCTGGTCAAAAGCAGTGCTTGTCAGCATCCATCACCAAAAAACCAGCAGCAATAATATTGTACAGTATTTTATACACACTGACGTAGATGAAATGACCAAACGGCCTGTCGCTTCACTTTCATTATCTACCATCATATTGTATGCTTTACAGTCTGTTCTCAGACGAATTACTTGAAATCATATCCTGTTATTTCTAAGAGGTATTATATAACGTTTCACCTTCCTAATGCACTCGTCAGTCACTGCTGCCAATGTCAGCTTGGGAAAAAATGGTTTACTGGTCTAATACAGCTTGATTGATTTGTTTCATATTTCATTTGTCAGTGGATGGTTGAATGAAAACATGCTTTCTATGTTTCTTCCCAGTAGACAGTCATGTTGCATGACATGCTGAGTTTTGTCTAACAGTAAGGGATTGGGATGGGACCTGATGTCTTGCTAAATGAATCAATAAAGGGTAATGAAAGCAACAAGCAGGCCTCATGAATCCCATCTACATCTAGCCTGTGTTTTTTCCATATTCCTTTGTTTCTGTGTTAATCTCCATATGAGACATTTTTATTCTCATTCTCTGTCTTCCTTCTTTATTTGTTGCATATATAGTAGGAGATTATTTAACCTTAAGGACATAAAAAGTAAAAAAGAAAAACAAATTAGAGCAGAAATTTCTGGAGTGTGTGTGATCTATGTGTCCTTGGTCAAGTCTTAAAAATTAGATGCAAATTCATTAGACAGTCTTGTATCCTCAGGCCTTGCAACTTCACCTTCTGTTAGCTTATAAGATGGCAGCGAGGCTGTATGACTGCTGAAGAGACACAGCTGGTGAATGAATACAGACATACACACAGTCACAAGTCTGAAATCATGCTTTATCACAAAGCAGCTGCTTACTTGGGTTTTCAGGTATCTGATAGAGCTAAATATTTGGGTACATGTTACAGATAATCACATTTCACACAATCAGAGTCAAATGTGGTCATTATTTACTGCTATTATATTATTATATCATTTTCAGTAACAATTGGAGCTTGGAAAACAGAACCGCCCTTTGAACACACAATTCAATTCAGTTTTTCAATTCAATTTATTTATACAACGCCAAATCACAACAACAGCCACCTCAAGGGCTTTTATATTGCAAGATAGACCCTACAATAGTACATACAAAGAAAAACCCAACAATCATACTCAGCATGCACTTTGGCGACACTGGTAAGGAAAAAAACCCTTTTATCACTTCAAGCACATTGTCTTAAATGTACAACCCAAAAGAAGTTGGTTCAGTTTGTAATAAACAAATAAACAAGCCCCAGAAACCCATATTTCAATTCACAATCACAACCTGTATGATGTACCAAGTGTTTCAAATAAGAAATGGCACCATTTTAAGAGAAAAACAAGTTAAAAACCACATATTGCATGTATTACATAACATCACTGATATTAAAAGAGTCCAGGTGCTGAACTGGCCTCCCTGCAGTCTAGATCTTTCACTAACTAAAATAATTTGGTATATCATGAAATGAAAAACACAACAAAGAAGACCCAGCACTGCACAGTTAGAATCTCTAATCAGACCACAATGGGAAAATATTCCTCTTCCAAAATTTCAACAGCTGGTCTCCTGAGATCCCAGATGTTTACAGACTGTTTTTAAATGAAGATAAACTGGTGGTGGTAAACATGGTGCTGTAATTCACAATGGTACGTTTTCTCATTTTTTATAATTTTCAGTGTTGGTTTTTTTTTATGTTTTATTGTGTTTTTACTTACATTTAGACTGAATTAGTGTTGTATTTCCTGGATAGTTACCCCCCTAGTGTTATTTCCCTAAATCACATTTGACCTAGCAAATAAACCAAGCTCAACCACACATACATCAGTCCATTTTTTGCCACTGTTCTGTGTTCAGGTCACGGGGAGAGCAATGTAAGCAGAGATGTCCAGTCGGCCAACTCCTCTTCCTTTTTTTCCAGGGAGACACAGAGTCATTCCCAAGCAAGCTGAGAAATGAAATCCCTTCCAGCATGTCCTGTGTCAGGCCTGGGGCCTCCCCAGGGTAGGACATGCCTAAAGCACCTCACCCAGGAGGCATCCTGGTTCCCCCAAAGATCCCCAAACCACCTTAACTGGTTCTCTTAAAATAAACCAAGAGAGTTGAGTCCCCACATTCTGACTGTTTAAGCATTTTAACTTAAAACCTAAGCCCGCCTGTATCTGCAGATCTAAAACCAAGTTGTCACATCACACACCACTTTGAAAGACCAGTCAAAATCCTCTAAAATATGTGGTGATATCGTAGAACTAAAATGTGTCCACACAAACATAGCAAGACATGCACACGACACACACATGACTTTGACACAAGCCCAGAGATGTAGTGACATCCACTGAATTGGAACTGGGTTCAGCAATTACAGCTCCTTTTTGTATTCCCATCTTCCCTCCGCTGACACATAAATTACATACTTGACATCTGCATCAGTTTCCAATAAGAGCGGAGCCACATGATTTTGGAGAGGGATGGAGAGGTGCTGTTTGTGGTTTGGAGGGCTGCAGAGTGAGATGGTCAGCATTACATTTTGGTTTTAGTTTGATTATTGTTTTGCTGGTGTTGAATATGTGACCCTGCAGTGTTCTTCATCTTTTCATGTCTATATGTTCTTCTTTGCTCTACCATATTTACATCAAAACATCCACATCCTGGATTTACTAATCACTCTGCAGCACAAGGAGCACAACAAGAAAACAAATCTGAGACAAAGCTTAAGCTTAGAAAAGATTAAAGCAAAACGCCATCCATGTGAAATCAATTTCAACCTTATCTTAAATCGAACCAAGGTTGCTCCCTCACCTGGCAATTCTTCTGCTCTGGCAAAATTGTATAGGCTGGCAACTTTTTTGACAGTAGACAAGCCAAAAAAGAAAGTAGGTTTTTCCGCAGATTTCAGCAGCACCAGTATTATAGCCACACGACCCTGAGTCATTTATATTGCGAAGTCAGCAACCTGCACAGCTACTTCTTAGATACTATAAAGGTGTGCATGTGTGTGTTAGTGTCCCTTCAGAGGTGCACCTCTCCAGAGATGGCACCACTGCATACAGGTCTTTCCTTCGGAAATCCTGTTGTTAAGGTTTCCAGGTATGATCGTGAAGTGTGACCAAAGAGATCAAAGTGGATGGGTGGAGGCAGAGAGGAGAGGGGGAAGGCTAAGATGGAGGATGACAGAGATCAGAGAGGTCAGTCATAAACGAGAAACACTGGACTTTTGCAGTCTGTTAGATGGACAGAGGAGGTGACATTAGAAACCGTTTCATGCTGTAGTGGAAGGAGATCAATAAGCATTAATTCTTCACTGTAAACACACACACACGTATATTGTGTTGAAATCTTGTTGGTAGGACTATGTGTGTGAGTGAGTGGCAGGGTGAGTGTCAGCAGTTTGATCTGTTTCCTGTAGTTGGTCGTTCCCCTCCATCTCCCCCATTATCCTCCACAAGGCATTCCTTTAGGATTTATACCTGCCATTTCAGTCCAGTGGTCGATATTTATGAACTACATTACTGCATTACAGAATGTGAAGCTGCCGTGCAGTTAAGTCAGGGGAGCCATCGATCGTCTCCTGTGAGCTGCTGAGCCTCAGGGATGAGGGACGGACACAGAGATGTGGGCTAAACACTTTAGAGGGCTTTCATCTTGGCTCAGGGGTTGCTCTGTCCCGGCCAGAGAAATAAATATCTCCTCGAGTCTGCTGCCCGTGACAGATCTGAGTGCCCACTGCTGCTCACTAGTGGCTACAAGAGATACTGCAGTGTTAAGTGTCTTCCCCAGAAACAGTAAAAACACTCAGGTGTGATTTAAAAAAAGCATTTTTCAAGGCAACAAAAGCAAAAACAAACAAAACAGCTGAACAAAACATAATCTACATCATATACCTAATATTGCCACAAAGATACGTGTGAAATTTCTTTACTCTGATAATCGGCAGAAGAACAAAAGGCTGAGATAGCTCATTTGTTACAGTTATAGTTGCCTTGAGAACGACTGTAAAGTGTATTAGAGTATTAATTTAAAAAGTTCCTCCCACATTTCAAACTGATTACATATCACTTGCAGCTATGATCATCTGTGACAGCTAAAAGAGACGCAGAAAACTGTTTGGATTTGATCTCAGGACAAAGATGAGTGACTCAGATAATGAGTAAGCTTTGTGCGGCTTACTTTAACCCCTCAGGCTGCAGCTGTTTAACTAAAAATCACACTGCTGGTCATTCAGCGAACGAGACGGGAAGAGGCGATAAAACGTGAAGTATAAAGCAGCCACTGAGCACAAGGTTTTGTAGATGTTATGATATGTTTTGTGAGAAAGGGAGGGAGGGAGAGAGTCTGTGGGAAAAGCATGGCAGAGAGAAATGGCAGTTTAATTAGCAGCAAAGGGCTTTAATCAGATAACTGTGATTTGAACAGTGAAAGGACTTTAATTAGTTGCTCTTGGCTGGAACAGACCGCAGCATGGCCTAGCAGACTGCCTACAGTGGACACTGCATGAATGAGAAATAAGAAATGGACTTTGTGGCGTTAATGGGTTTGGAGCAGGAGGGCGAAGAAGGAGGGAGGAGCAAAGAGCAGTGGTAAAGCAGAGAGCTGGGGTTGAGGACCTGCATGCTTGGAGGGCTGAGTGGGGTCACCAAGTGTAGCGTGACTGGCAGATCGGGACAAGCTGTGGGAGGAAAGGAGATGCTGAGAGCTTTTAAAATGGGAATATTGGAGGGTGGAGCGGTGGAAGATGGGGATTATAGGAAAGAAGGCTTTTTAGATTAGGTTAAGGGGCAAGGATGGGAAGAGAAAATTTGAGATTGTTTTTCATAAATCATATCTCTATGATTAGAATTGAAATCCCACTTGTTTCCTTTGGTAAATGGTAATAAAAAGGACTTGGGTTAAAT
Source organism: Hemichromis elongatus (assembly GCA_015108515.1). Taxonomy (NCBI): domain Eukaryota; kingdom Metazoa; phylum Chordata; class Actinopteri; order Cichliformes; family Cichlidae; genus Hemichromis; species Hemichromis elongatus. The sequence goes on along the minus strand of VUQR01014231.1, from coordinate 15,245 downwards.
GTAAAATATAAGACACATTTTCAGGATTACAATAGACCAAAATTTTTCTCTTCCCTACATGACCTAACGTTAGTTAACTTGACTGCATGAAAGTGACCTCCACAAAATGACCTCATCAGGTTATTATGAAATGCAATATTTGTTTTTCTCATTTTAAAAGCTGATAACTTTGCTTATTTTGTGTTTAGTGCAGTTTGGTGCTTGTGGTGATGAGCAGAGCTGTGAGATGGAAAGAAAACGAATGAGGATTTAGGGCTAAAAATGAAAACTGAGCTGAAAGTTAAAAGTCAAGTAAACGCAACAGGATCAAATCTGCACCACATAGTTACTGGTGCCGCTTTAAATATCCTTACGGTATGATTGAACGGAGGTCAGCTGTAATCCAAGTTGATCCTAAATTTGCCACAGACACAACTTAATCAATAATACAAGCTAAGGATCAGACTTGCAGTAACGTCAGACTAAGGCTGTTCATACGTAGACGTCCCGTCAGTGTGACTGACAAACAATGAGGTGAGACAGCTGCCAGCTGAGGGGACAAGACAAGCACTTAGAAAACACTTAATTAGGCATGGAAAGACTAAACCTACTTGTACTTTCTGCTTTTCTCTTTTATGTCCCGCAGATTTGATCTTTCCAACAGATTTTCAGTGTCTCTAGCGGTCTTTTATATTTACATATGATAAATAGATTAGTTCTTATATATCACTTTTCCACCCTACCTGAGCAATAAAAGCACCTCATACAACATGCCCCATTCATACAAGCACTTTTTCCTGTGCTTAAGTGATTTCTGTCTAACAGTCACTCTGACAACTCGGAGCTAGTATCCTGCCAAGGATGTTTAGTGTACAGTCTAGACCAGCCAGGGATCGAACCACCAACCTTTTAAATAGCAGAAGAACAACCTAGTAAATGACCTGGAGGAAATGTCCTACCTCCTGAGCCACTGCCACCCCCCATTTAAGTTGTTCTATTTATATCCAGCATTTTGGTTAGTTATAGCAGGAAAAATGGTGGAACTAATTGCATTGATAGCTCTGCTCCGGCAATTAATGCAGTGCGGTAATTCGTAATATTATTAGTTCCACCTCTGTCTGGGAAATCAAAGTGTCAACTGTCTAAAAGGTATAAAGAAAAAGCTTGCTTCATGACTAATGGGGTGAAATATTCAAAAAATTAAGCTGGGCAGAAGAAAGAAGCAAAAAATGAAGGCTGAGGGATATAAAATAAAAATCACAGATGAGTGTAGCAAACAGCAAAAACAGATTCAGCCCAGGAGAAAGAAACCGTGTATAAGGTTGACGTGGATGAGCCAGGACAGTGCTGTCTGACACACACGGAAACTCCTCTTGCCCTTTTTCCTTTTGGCTGAATGCAAATGCTTGGCCTTCACCACACTTGCAGACTCGCAGTAGGTGCCTCACTTATTTGCAAAGACATTTGATTTTTTTTTTTTTTTATTTATTGTTGTTCTGTTTAGTTTAGTGGTGCACTGAATTTTGCCTTATTTTGCTGGTAGCTGATGCAAAAGAAAAATTGATTTGCTTGCTGACCGTAGTGTTATCCAACTCTGCACACTTTAACCGGCTATGCATAATTTTCGAATATATGCAGGCCTTCAATTAAGCATCAGTCAGATAAGTAATCATGAATATATAAAGTTTCACCTCACAATGCATTTCATTACCTTTACAGTGAACATATCACTGACCAAATCCACGAGAGCTCAGCCTCGACTTTGTCTAAATTTTCTTTCCTTTCACAAACATAGACGAGGCACAAAGTGACTAAAAGCAGTAGGAAGACATTAGGAAGACCCCTGTTTGATCCTCTTTCAGAGAGTAAACACTGACTGGGATGTCATCTAGGTTTTGACATCAGCTGACTGATTTTGACACTACAGAGCAATGCACTGCTTTTGTGCACCTGACTAATGCCTGCCTCAGTGCAGATGCTCTGTGTTTATGAACTAATCCTATTTTACTCCCTTTTCTCCACCTGACTTTCACTCTGCTAGGTTTATGTGGGTGTGTTATAATCTGCCGTGCAGTCTTGCATTAGTATTTAAACAGTATGGGTGCTCTAATCCACGCACTGACCTGCTCTACCAAATGCAGACAAAAACTTTCCTTCACATAACACTTTGAAATGATTGCTGATTAAAAATGTTTAAAAATCTTACATTGTGTGATGTTTTTGTGTAGTCTGACTTTATGTTATATCACTTAAAATGTTTGCTGAAGTCTAATATACTGTATTTATATTACAGTTTTTACATAGCTGTATATTATACAGTGTTTTCTTAACCTTGGAAAGTTTGGTGACTACTCTTGTTAAAAAGAGGTTACTAAATATAAAAATTTGACTCAATGTAATATTTAGTTTCCCATGTGAGGCTAGAAAAATCATCAGCCAACATTTTTATCACGTTTCTAATCAAATGTGATTTCTTTAGATATCCTTTCTGGAAACCTACATCATTTAAAACTTACATTAACCAATAAATGACCAAGGTCAGTCACAGCTATGGAAGATACCTGCAAGTGTTTGTTTTTTTGTCCAGCATCTGCCTGCAGAATGTCATCAGGAAACAACTCTCTGTTTTAAGCTGTTGGATAAAATAAGAAAGGAAAAAAGAAGACTCAGTAACAGGATAAAAAACAAAAATGTAATAATAATCAAAAATAAATCTGAAAAAAAGACTGAATGGAAGTGAAGAAAAGGAAAAAAAGAAAGATCTCCTGTTTCTCTCCAGTCTCAGGCAAGGGGTAGAGACTCCTCAGCTTTTCTTTACATCTTGTGAAATTAGAAAAATCTTCTCTTTTCTTCTTCAGTGACACTCCCTCACTTCGTCACATCTATTTTGGAGCTTTATAACATTTCATGGTCAGCTGATCTGACTGCATATTAGTTGTCCATCTCTCTCCCTCTCTCTCTTCCTCTCTCTCAAAAAGCCTTTACACGCTACTGTTCTTTCTTTCTTATTCTTTTAGGGTCTCCCATTGACTCATTTTAAGCACTTAGTAATTGAAGCTTTTCCCAGGCAAGCCCCAACAACAGCCTCGCTTGACTTCACTCATCAATGATGAAACCTAATTGAGCTTAAAATTGAGGCCCGAGCCACTGCGCTCGTCTTTAGCTTCTTGGCCTCTTACCTGCCAACTTCAAACATACCAGGTACTTTGTAGTTTAACAATTAACATCCCATATTGTATCAGAGTTATTGGCTCCACTTTAACACTAAATTGATATATTAGTTTGGATTTGGTCTGGAAAAGGAAAGCATAGTCACAAAGGCAAACACAGTTAGCAAAAACTATCTTATCTTCTTATACAGTCACATAATTGCAGTGTTCACTAAAGTTTACTAATCTTGGCAAAAAGCATGACGTATGTGGTGGAATCAAATACAGTAGCCGTTTCTATTATTTTAATCACTTATGTCAACAGCAAACAGATACAAGCACATTTTATGCTGTTGAATATTTAATACATGCATGCACATATGAACACAGTTACATGAGATATTAAAGGAAAAACGAGGCAAAAGTCCTTTGTGTCCACCCTGGTATTTGGTGCCTCATAAAAAGGATTCTATGCACAAAATTAGAAATTTATAAACGAAATTCTAATTTTATTAAATTTGTAGAAAAGAAGAAAAAACACAGTTTATTCTTGATACTAAAATACAAATTAAAGATGTTTCAGGAAGCAACTAAAAATGAATTTCACTTATACAGGCATCCAAAACCAACTACTCCATTATTGTTTCTTTAAGGACCAGGCAGAAGTCAATCATAGGTCTTGGGTGCTCCAGAACAATTTCAGTGCAATTCCATGCAGTGCTGCTGTGCATTAATGGCTTTGCATTATATGAATCGGGCAGACTCTGCAGCCTTCAAGACTCTATTATTGAGCCGCTAATGCTTTAAGCTGCCTGAACATTGTTATGCTTACAAAATCAATTAAGTTACTAAATAGGTCATTTACAGCTCAGTGCTGAAAATGTGGGATCTTTTGTGCGTGTAGGTGAGTGCTACATCTCTCTCTGAGGGGCTCATTCTTTGAGGTAGGGATATTTGAGTTGAATTTTTTTTTTTTTTAAACTTTGCTAATTTTTACAAAAACCTGCGTCAAACACTGAACAGTAGAGGTTTTTTTTTTTTTTTATATAAATTTTTTTTTTTTTTTGTTATTTCATACTT
>VUQR01014231.1:0-11017 GCA_015108515.1 Hemichromis elongatus | reverse complement strand
TTTTTTTATTGAGTTGAGGTTTTTTTTTTTTTTAATATGAATGTTTTTTTTTTTCTGTACGACCCTTACGCTCCTAGAGCCATATTCGAAACTATTTAATTATTCCAGACCTATCACCTCTGAGTCACTCTGAGTCAGATCGCTAGGTTTGGCCCTTGGGTGTGCGTCTTTGTGTGTGCGCGCACGCGTGTGGGACGCAGGGCCGGGGGAGGCAGAGGGGGGCGGGACGTGCAGAAGTTGTCCATGTCGGCAGAGCGCACCAACCTCTCCGCGTTCGGGAGCGCAAAAGGAAAAAGATGCTCTAATCTCGAGGTTTCACAGACATATGCAGCAGACTATTAGAAGAAGTCGTTGTTCAGCATCGCTATTTATATCCCAAAAAGCTCGCCAAGTGCCGATGTCTCCATGAGTCTCTCCGGGAAACTAACAAACATCCTCCTGCTGGTGATCCTCGCAGCGCAAGGTAGGACACGGCGCTCCGCGTGTCGCTGAAAGTGCCTTTTACTCAGTACTTTTAAACCATGACTTTCTGTGTTTTCCTTGCGCGTCATGTCAGTTTTAAATATTTTTGGCTACCAAACTGACCTCGAGTTGACTCCTTTGTGCGCTTCTGAGTGAAAAGCAACTGCTTCTCTTTTCAGTCCAGAGAGGAAGCTCTACAAAAGCCAGTCAGGATAAATCCCAGGCAGAACAACCTAAACTTTACCTCAGTTTATCAATCCGGTATAATTTGTATTTGGACACGCATGCACGCTGATGTTGTCACATCGCTGAAATGGCTGTTCACTGTGTTGTGAACAGCCATATTCCTCTAAAATTCCTCTGGGGGACCAGTAGTGCACATCATACAAAACAAGAACATTTTGCTTAGTTCTTTTTTGTGTTTAACGCACTTGTTTCACACTACTTCACGACACTGGGCAAAACATTTGTCCATGGGTAATTTTGCCCAACCAATAACAAATCCCACGTGCCTATAAAATAATATATCCTGTGCTTTTTAAACTTGTGGAGTCACTGTTATGCTGCAAAGAGTCAAAACAGTTGGATGTAAGCGCACTGTGTAATTGTTAGATTTTAGCCTAGACATTGGTTTGGTTACTTTTTATATAAGGTTGATGATTTGGAGCTTAACATGTCACCATGTAGCTCACACAGACTATCATTGCCAAAAGTGAGGCAATGTAGGGGTGACAAACAGCTCGGTAAGTGTCTGTTCAAATTTCATCCCTGTGTTGTTAAGGTGTGAAGGTCTTACGGACTTCTGCAGAGTTCAGAGGTCATGATTCAGACTAGCACCACAACACTGCACAGGCAAGCAGATGGTTGCCTGGGGTGATTACTATAGGTAACATTGCTACATCAAAAGTGGACTAGAATTGACCAGCAAAACTCAAATTTTACTTATGCTTTAATAATAATCAAACTACCAGTTTGTCTGCACTTTGCTTTTCTCTACGTGTGACCTATTTCTTTATTTTCTTGTATTTAAAATCACCTGCTCACACATTTTCTATTTGCCTCTGCCTTTGGTTTGTGTGAGGCTGTCAGTCTCTTGTGTGCTTTAAAATAGTGGGGTCTTTGACTAGCTCCTTGGGGAACCAGAGCAAAAACAAAGAGTAGATAAATGCTCTAAAGAGGAAGCTTTGTGCCGTATTCCCATGTAACTTGATGGTTATTTTAATCCTAAGTTTTCTCCCATTCACTTCTACACACTTCTTGGGAGAGTGTCTTCACCAATGGGAACACCTTTAATAGGGATCCGTGTGTGGGATAAAATAAATGATAAAAAAGCTGCAATGCCTTCATTTCATACTTAAGTGGTATTTTTTTTTACTTTACACAAAAATCACAATCATATATATAGTGTATATAGATATATAGATATTCTACCTTTGGTTAGATGGCTGCTAAGCTAGTTGCTATTAGCATAAGTAATATAGCCTAAGACATGGATGTAGCTTCTATACTGGAAAAGAAGCCAGTGGGAAAGATGTTAAAAACAAAGGCTTCATTTTATCTGAAGGCCACCAGATGGCGATAGCTGTGGTTGCTGCGGTTATTTCTATCTTTATGCAATTACATTAATTCTGTTAAAGTTTGAAGCCGGCTTTCCTGACTGAGTTTATGGGCTCAGTCACACACTTTGGGTTATGCATTCATACACAGCATTGGCAGCACAGATTAAAAGTCTTAAAGTTTTAATACTGTTTAAGTGCCGACTTTCAAATTTGGAAATTTGACTTGAGGGGGTATTCCAGTAAGAAGTTCCAGCTGGGAACTCAGAAATTCCCACTTTGTCTGGAATATAAGACTATTAAAATGAGACTTCAGAAAAGAGTGGCTATTTTTAAAGGAGGTGCATTTTAAAAAACATTTATGACTGTTAGGAGTTTAGTGTTGGAGTTACAGTTTTAATGGCTAATTCATTTAGATTTTATATTGAATAACAAACTAAATTGAGAAGCAATTTTTTGAGAGAAGATTTTTTGAATACTGAAAAATAAAATGGTTAATACATTTGTTTTAGCTTTAACTATTGCTAGCTGTGACTATTTCACCAGCTAGCTTTTTCATTCAGAAATTCAGTCTCAGATCTTAGGTAGTTTGTAATTTTGTAATTTTCCTTAAATTGCGGGACTTTGTTTTGAAACTTAGTGGAGCGGAAATTTTTTTAGTGACACAAAGCAAGTAAAGCATGGCATCTTGCCACCGCCTTCAAGCTGGACTCAAGTTTATAAAGAACCCATGTCAAACTATTGTGGTTAAGTTAAATCCAATTTATTAACCGACGTTTTTGAGATGAAGTCCAGCTGCACAGGACGCTATGACAGGCAATGAGGTGCATTTATTGCATCTCTGTTAATTTGAGTTTCCATGATACCGTGATAAACAGTTATTTATGTTTCTACACTTTTATTTGCTGGGGTTATTTTGATAAATCAAATCAAATCAAATCAAATCAAATCTGCAAAGAGCTGATTGGAGGATTTGTGTCTGTCAGACCCCATCTCAAAGCCCCGCCCCAGCTTTCAAGTCTATGCTCAACAGTTTCCTCATTTCAAATACTGAAGCAATCACAGCGATTTCAGTAAAGATTATTTACTTTTTTACATAAAAGAAAGAGGAATTTGGTGACTTTGACCCATTAGAAGTCCATAACAAATAACCTAGATATGGATGAATCTGTAAGAGTTTTTGGAAAGGGAAACAGAAGACTGCTGTTATAGAGTGGATTGAGGAGAAGGGAGAGTGTACAAATAAGCTTAAAACAAGACAAAATCTGTTGGGTTCTACAAATTAATTTGAGAATTGTGGGAGAAGACATGGCAATTTTTTTTCATTTTTATTTTTTTATTACTATGCCAACCCTTTTTAGTTTTGTAAATATTGGCTATATTTAGAGGTCTTATTTTATTCTTACTTTATTTTGCAAATTTATTTGAGAATTAGTTCATTCAATTAGGACAGACTTTATGTTGTTGGTTTAAAAGATCTGGATGGATATTTTATTTTTTTCTTTATTTCTATTTAGTTCAGTTTTATTTTTCCAAGACTTGGTGGATTGCCTTTTTTATAACTTGGCCTACCCCTTTATAGTTTTTAGACATTGGCAATAGTGAGAAATACTAATGTTGGGTTTGAATATATTTGATAGAGGCCCATCCAATGAAGGCAAATGTCATGTTTTTAGTTCTAGAATCTGATGAGTAATATTTTCTTTTCTTTTCTTTTTTGTTGTTTTGTTTTTCTGTTTTCTCCCTGAGAGATTGCCATATTAACATGGTCAGGGGGTTTGGCCCAGACCTCCAGCCTTAATAATTTCTCATGATAAACACAGAGACATTCATTGGGGTATTCCAGATATCCTGAACATGCCTTCTTCCTACAGACAGCAGGAGGAGGAGTGATTAAATTGTTGCTTTTTTCTCATTTCAAAGTCCTGAGTGCATTGGGGAGTTTGCTCCACATGTGGCACCTGGAGGCCTCCCTGGGGATCTGCACTAAGTGCCTTTGTACTGTCATGCTCTAGTCATCCTGTGAAAGACACTGCCTTTACATATTCTGTAACCTAACGCAGAATCATAGTTAAGGAGAAGGCATGTGTTTCTGTAAGACACATGGGATGAAGTCCCTCAATTCTCTCTTTTTATGCCTCCCTCTGTCCTGTCATTCCCTTCAGCTGGAGAGATTTGCTACAGCGAGCAGCCTTGCTGCTTTGCCCTTGAACTGAACGAATTTCAAAAGGAAACATTGCCTTAAAAGGATGACAGTGTCAGTGCTCTCGTATCAGAGCACATTTTGCTCTAGTGAGAGGAAATCCACTTTATATTGTTACTAGTTTGAGGTGGTTACCTTGAGGGTGAGGATAGAAAAACAGGAGGATTTTGGCCTCACCTTTTCCACTTTGTCCTCCAGCTCCTCTCTCCTATCCAATTTTTCACCGACTCTGTGGTCTTTTCTACGGGTTTGAACAGGAGCTGTGGATGCAGATAAGTGCCTAAAAACACACACACTGATTGTACAAACACTCCCAGTGGGGGTCCGATTAGTGGGCTACAGAAGGTATTGTTTCCTGCCATCCAGGATCGGCCCTCATAACAGAGGAAAAGCTGATCCAGCAGTTCATGGGATTGAGGTATTTTAGTCAGAAATAGAATCTTGTTGAAGTCGCTTGGAGGTAAGGAATGAGAAATCTGTGCGGCATGGGGATTTAGTTGGAGTTATGGCATTCAAAATAAAGTCACTGCCTGTGGAATATCGATTGTAGTGCACATCAGCATATTTCAGAACAGGATGGGATGCTATACCTTGGAGACTGAGTGATAAGGGGGAGTGAAACTGTGTGATGCATTTCCCTTCAGCATCTTTCCTGCACCATCTCCACAAATTGCTGAGAGAGATGTCCAGCCACGCTCGCATTATACTGACCTGCTCCGCATTATGTTTCAGGCTTGACCCTTCATCTCACTGTACTGTGCATTTTAATAGGTTACAGTTGTGGGTTGACAGTGTAAAGAGGATCTGTCTACAAACCAGTGCTGCTCTAAAGAGCCATAAAACTAGTTATTCAGAAGTGTAGTGTGGCAACAATCAGAGTTTTTTCCCCCTATCTGAGGTATTAGAAATGGTTTATATTAAGCCATCCTACTCTCTAGCACTTATCTAAGTCTGCTTATATGAAGTTGTCTGCTTTGCATCGCAACCTCATCAAGCATATTTTCTCCCCTCGCAGACTTAAATGCTCATCTGAGCTTCTCTTGGAAATACAGAGCTGCTCTCTGGTTTCCCTCCCAGAAGCAATATAGTTGCATTAAAATCTGACAGGCAATCAGTGTGCATGTGTGTGTGTAAGTAAGTGGCTTAAGGGTTGTGTGGTGGCTTGAGGATCCTCTTAACACGATTGTCATGTGATTATTGCCACCAAACTCCAGTTATTTCGCTCCTACACATGCTGTGTAGACACCACACTGAGAGGCCTTATTACACCCCCTATGGAACACACACACACGCACACACACACACCCTCCTCCAAACAGCCCTGCTGTCTGATTCCTCTGGGACATCCTGGTCTTCTGTGCTGGCAATGAATTGAGTCACACTTCATGATGGAAAGATAGAAGGTGACAATAATAAGTGCTGGTGTGGTTGTCCGAGATGCCCCAGATGGAAGATGAGCACATTTTGTGCCCCAGTCATTTTCTACTGAGTGGCCTTTGTTTCTCTTATTATATTGTATTTATTTTTGTGTTTTTCCAGAATCTCAGTGAACATAAGATTACAAGCATTGAAGAACAAAAGCAGGATTAACAGCTTTAGAGATTGTCTTCTGTAATACCTTTTTTCTTCATCCCAAGTGTGTTTCTTATAAGACTGATGATGCCTTTGGTTTTCTCCAGCCATATTCATTCAATTCAATTCAATTCAGTTTTATTTATACAGTGCCAAATCACAACAATAGTCGCCTCAAGGTGCTTTATTGTAAGGTAGACCCTACAATACATACAGTCATTGGTGACAGTGGGAAGGAAAAACTCCCTTTTAACAGGAAGAAACCTCCAGCAGAACCAGGCTCAGGGAGGAGCGGCCATCTGCTGCGACGGGTTGGGGTGAGAGAAGGAAGCATGTGCTGTTCCTGGGTCTCCTACTGCAGTGGTTTTAACTTGCAGCCAGTAACAACAGGGAAGCCCAACATTACTTCAAAGTTACTTTTTTTTTGGAGGGATCCTGAAAATTTACCCGATCTGTATGAGAAAATCCCAAATAACTGGAGCTGGTGTCATCCAGCTGGTGCAACTATTGAGGAACAAGGGTGTTTTGCCTTTTTGTTGGTAATTTGAGCAATCTGTACAGCATGACTTTTAATATTGTGATGCAGTAGTTGCACACTGCGATGCTCCTGCAGCCTCAGTTCTCTATACTCTCTAAAAGAACAATTATATCCATCAAGCCATTAGAGCCACTTGTATCAGTTACCTTATTGCTTTCTTCCCACTTAGTGCTTAAAGCAATCGTGGAGTTTTTATCCAAATGGATTGGAAAACTACCATCTACTTTGCTTTTTTGGACCCAAAATGGAAACAACTATCTGTCAACTGGGGGAATTTCTTGTAACTGTGTTTCTAACATACCCCAGAGCAAATTATTAAATCTGCAAAACACATTTTCCCAATACCCTCTTAACCTTTGTTTGTGATGAGACAGAAGGGAGTAATGAACAGCAATTATCTACAGGTAGTGTTCATGGCCTTTTCCACCATTCAGCATATTAGGTGACCATTCAACCAGTTGAGTTAAAATGGTGCAAACAAAAAACGAATGCAGCATTCAGTGCTTTTGTGGATTTATCCAAATGACAGAAGTATATGTTACTGTGGCGGGCGTGGCCTGCGGTGGCGTGCGGGGAGGGCGGACGCACCTGCACGCCATCCGCAATCATGCCCGCCGCCTTTATTATTTGCACCGGGTCCTGTGATTGTGGTTGTTGGTTGTTGTGAGTTGTGTGGAGCTGGCAGCGAGTGCGCTGCAGCTCACTGTTTATATACAGCAACCGTGTGCGTCAAATAAAGATGTGTGAAAGCATGAAAGTGTCGTGGGGTCTGCCGTGGTCGTTTACCTTAGACTATAAGGTAAGCATAAAAGTTAGAATTGAATGAGTGAATCTAATCAGCACCTAATCACCCTAAATATTAATTGATAACTGTTACACTTGATGTAAAATGGTAATAGTACCCTAGATGTAACCAGTCCAACATAGTGAGTCACTACAAATGATTCAAAACTCTCTTTTTCACAAAAACAAAATTCAACAAAACTTCCTGTATATATTCAATAACTAATTCTAAAACTACAAATGAATTTCGGACACGACATGTAAGTTTTAAATTCACTCTCTTTCTTCTCCATCTTTCAGTGTTAATGTTTTTCCCTTTTCCTGGGAAACACAGCAAGCGCACATGTAGCTCACAGACACATTTTGTGACAAACTGCACAGAAACGGTTTGTGTGTTTGGTTATATTTGTTAAGCTGTTTGAAATTACGTCGGCTCCTCTTCTGTAGCTAGCTAGATGCTTAAATACTGAGATTTAATTTCCAGTGATGACATTATTTTCCCTACTATGAGAACTGGAAGTACATATTTTAGGAAAGACTATTAGCAGTTTAGCAAAGTTCCCCCTCCCCAATTTCTGTACTCCTCACTTTGAAATGAGGACACAACTTTAGCTCAAACTTTAGCTAATCCATTGCAAAAACTTGTGCCATGGATTTGGGACGCAGCGTTTGTCAAAATCTTTTTCTGCGTACTGATTCAGTCAATACTGCTGACATGCATGATAGACAGGCCTGCTTCAGCATCTCTGGAAGAGAGATAAGTAGCACTGACTACCTGCAGCTGTGACTGCAGTGCTGTGAGAACCATCACAGCCACCCACTCCAGACAGACTAAGTCCCCAGACTGCATTTCTGAATTTAAGAGTGTCACAGCAACAGCACATTTTCATTTCTAGCCTCTGCTAAAACAAGGCATAGTTTTAAATATAAATGGATACATTTTAATAAAATACTTGGCAGACCGAGGCATTAAGGCACATAATGTGAAGCATATGAAAAAACACAGTCTGAGCTTTTTTTATTTACTTTTTCTTTAGAATGGCTAAATACTGTATTTTACTTTCTTTAAAAGAGAGCTCCCGTCTAGTTTTCCTTCCTATACACCAGCTAAATCCTTGGGTGTTTATCTTGTCACATCAATCATTATTTCTTTGGTTAAATCACATTTCGTTTAGTCTAAATGACAAAACAGTGTCAAACCTTTTACTTTTCTGGGCCAGTGGCTGTTGGGTTCATTATTTTGTGTCCCAGGTGCTGTTGCCACCCACTCTGACACAATGCACAAAATATAATGATATAATTTCATGTTAACAGGGTGAAGAATTGCTTTGTTTTCTTTAAATGGGTGATTACGTATTGGATTATCTTAGCATTTCTGCAGCTCCTATTCTTTGTTTTTTTGTTTTTACACAAAACACCACCACCAAAAAAAAATAAAAATAAAAAAATCCTAAACCTAAGCACACTTAAAATATCTTATACAGAGAGAACGTGGCCCCAAACCTCCCACATCTTCTTTGATGAAAGCATAGAGACAAGTGGCAATTAAATTTCATGCATCAGTGAAAAAGAAAATCACGTACTTTTCAGAATGAGTCAAATCAAAGCTGAATGAACATAACATAAGTAACGCACATAGTTATGTGTACATACAGTACCCCCCATATATGAAGCCACACTTAGATTAAGCACCTTATGCTTCATGGGACAGTCAGAAATTGAAGTAATCATTGTGGCTTCACTTGTGCGTCATTCAGGATGTCAAAGTCAGGCCATCTAAAACCCTGGAGAGCAAAGGCACACTATCTAACTCTTTTCTCCTTGTACTTGCTGTCACTTTTCCTATCTCTTCTTGCCACTGTCTCTCTCTTTGTATCTGTTTTCTATGCACTCTGACAGTGGTGTATTTTTGGAGGGTAATTAGTTCCTTCAGAGTGTCCACAACTGGCTTCCAGGCTCATCCTGTTAAGCACATGCCTGATCAAAGAGCCTCCCACAGGCCACGGGTCTTCCAGCAGCTTTTGGCTCCTGTAGCCACAAGAGACAAAGACAGACTCAGTGTTTGGCTTTCTAATTCTAAATCAGTGTGGCTTTTTAAGGGTGAAATGCATGACAGCTTGACTTGGCTTCGTGTGCAGCAATACAAAGGCTTGTCACTTTGATACAGCACAAAGTGAGGGGAAGGAATGAGCACATGTCCGGTGAAATGAAACATGAATGTCAAGCTGATTTCTCTCGGCACAGTGATTATGGTAACTTCATTCTAAACCTTGAGGTAAGGTGAACTGATAAAGGGAAAGCACTTGGTTTATTTGTGCTGCTAGTTATGACTATTGGGGTTGGTTTGTTTGATGGTATTCTTGGTTCCAGGGGTTTCTATTGGCTTTTTAAAAATACATATCTGAATGATCAAACCAATAGCCTCTTTCTACTACTGAAACAAAAACAAAAACAAAAAGACAACCAGGCTGACCCAAATCTAAATGAATTCAGTATCTCAAAATTTTGTCTTACTGACTTTAATTTCTAAGTAAGTGGAAATTTGAACACTAACTTGAAATGTCAACTTAATGATTCAAAATTCGAGATACTAAACCAAAAATTTCTTTACCCCTGGGAACCTTTTTTTCCATCGTGGAATCTATATGTCAAACCTTTGTTTGAACCATCTGAAGGTTAAGGATGAAATCCAGTAGAATAGATTACCTAACCATAACCTTATCCCTAACCTTAACCAGCACTTTAATGACGTTAGATAGTGTTTTACAAAGCGATTTAAGTAAAACAAACGTACATCATTCCAAATGGTTCTCGTGTTTCCTCATTTTTATGATTTTGTAATATAGGGATGTGTTGGGTGGCTGGAAGTGTAATATATCGATGACTTGTCACCTAGCATAAAATGTTACGCTTTGGGAGTGAGAACGTGTTGGACTGTGTGTATAAATAATACACAGTTCAGTGATTGAATGAATGAGACCTGTACTAAGAAAACATTTTGAGTGCTCAATTGAGTAGAAAGGTAAATTATAAGTACCAGTCCATTTACACCAGACCAGTGATTCTCAGTGTTTTTAGATTACATTTTAAGATTAGCTTAGCACACTTGGTACCTCCTCCAGCCCCTTCCCCAAAAGAGTACTACAGAACATGTATCGCTAATGAAAACAAAACAACTGAGTCAGATTGTAGTGTAAATGAGGCCACACAGAGCCGTTAGTCTGGCCATAATGGTGTTTTGCTTAACCAGAAAGATATGAAGCAGTCATAATCCATGTATAAGATATTAAAACTTTACAAAACTGTTGTGTTGAAAATAAAATAGTCACAACCGTTACTTTTGGACGCACCTCACGAGTACGTGAAATTAAATCCTTATGCTGACTCTCAGGGACAAGCAGTAAAAGCTGTGTATAATCAACTGACACGTTAGTGCAAAGGTTATAATTAACTTCCTCTAAACTAAGGCTTCTTAACATCTTCAGTGCCAGAACCAATAAAAGGAATTAGAGGAGTGAATGTGTCATTGGAGGGAGGGGAAAAATATATTGGCTTCATTTTTTTTTTTTGTCACAAGGAACAAAAGGTCCAATTAACTGGCTGATTATAATTGCCCTGGTTTTCCCTCAGCCAATTAGAGGATTAAACAAGGTTCTGAGAGTGCAACGAATTAGGGAGCAGTGGGCAGTTTTTAAGGCAGGTACAGAGAGCAGAAATTACACAAGTGTCCCCAGAGAAAGTGCTTTTCATTAAGCTTTAAGACTTGCCACTGACCCTAGAAAACTTCAGTGCAGTTTTGAAGTCACTACATAATTTTTAGCTTCTTACCCACTTAGCAGGGGAGCAAGATCTTAAGAACAAAAATCAACCACACTACTGTGGAATAAAATCAGCTGTAGCCTT
>VUQR01014225.1:0-11141 GCA_015108515.1 Hemichromis elongatus | reverse complement strand
GTGTTATTAACAACTTTATGCATGAATAACCATCCAGGTAAGTACATTGCAAATGTACAAAAATCATTATGCAAATTTACTGTTTATAAGATTGGGGAAACCTGCAGTCAGCTGAGACTGAACAAGTCATTTGGATGAGTGACGTCCAGATGAACAGAATCCAATTTTTGGGTTCTGTTCTTAACAGTTGAGGCTGAAATGAGGCCTGAGTAAGAGGAGGTATGACAGTAAGAACAGTTTGGGATTGCTGAGTATAGGGCACTCTTTACACCCCTTTCCAAAGTCTTTTTGTTGCTAACAATAAACTGAAGACCCAGTTCAAAGATGGGTGTGGTCTAGAACTCTGGCAGCTGGTGTCACATTGCAAGACGGCCTAGTTTTAGTATTCCTGACAATTTAGGAGAATGTTTTTTTCTTGTCAGCCACTAATGGAACCATCAGTGCTTAATTTTGATGAAAGCTTTCTATGAGATTGTCTGCAAGAGCTCTGGCACCTGCAGAGTTTACACAAGGTGGCTGAGATTGGGATTCACATAGCGAGGCATAAAAGATGAGCGACACAAGAACCGACAGGGAGAGAGTCTCATCTGATCTTTGAATGATGTTTGATTTTTTTTTTTCCCTGTGCCCTCTCTCCCTGTGTCTTTGCAGGACCAAATACCAGCAGTAGATGTAGCAAAAAGGACAAGCCAAAGAAAATAATAAATCACTGGATTTTCCAACGTTTTGACATTTTGTGTCTTTATGTGGACTCCCTGCAGACACGTCCATAATCTGCTGTGGTACTTTAAAAACTGCCAGTCATTCACTACATCTGGGTAAATGCCACTGTGGAAAATGATAAATATTTCTTCAAAAACACAAGTTGCCTTTTCGTGATCCAGCATGGCATTTCACTAACATAAACTGAACAAATCAGCAACTTTGGAAAAAGACTATGTAAAGAAAAAAATGTCTGTACAGATAAACAAACTTTAATATGATGAAATATGTTTAATGTGACTTCAAGCAAGCAAACAAACAAACACAAATAAACTGATCCGAGCCTAAATTCACATTTACAGTATGCTTCGAGATACTCCTTTTTAAACTTTCTACAGTGTAAAATCAGTTTAATGACCAAAAAAGATTTATACATGGGATTTCACATAAAGATCAAGTGTGAGAACAACTTAAGAGAAGTCAAGGTTTGGCGTTGATAACAAAGATAATTTTGGTAACAACTTACTATTATGACCCAAGGATGATCATGAATAATCACTCTTCCTTGCCTACACACACACAGCCACACACATGCATCGCAAGCACACATACACACAAGCTTTTGAAGCGTAATGCACAAAAAATTACTTTTTACACGATAGCACGCGGCATCCTCCCCACCCTCTTATCTCTCGCTGCGTTTTGTTTATCTGCCTCCTCACCGCTGCTCTCCATTTATCAGCTGCTCTGGCATTCCTGTTAAAGCATCCCCGTGGCTTGTCTCTTGGACAATGATGGACACAGGTGGTCGGAGAAGGTGTCCACACGGCTCAGACCAGAGCACTGTCCTGGGGCTCTGGCAGTGGCCTTGAAGGCTTATCATCTCTCCACAGAAGTGCTCTTTCATGCTTTTGATCTCATATAAATTAGTTTCTCTGGCTTTTCTGTTAAAGCAATCTTCCTCCTCGCTCCTGTCACAGAAAATCCGAGTGGTGATGGGTATGATCAGAAATTTATTTGAGTGTCATTTCTGCGACCCTCATGTTGGCAGCTGGGACCCTGATTGACCATCTTAAGGACATTAGTTTGAGAAAAAGCATGAGAGCAAATACAGTTAATTTATTATCTGAGTTCTCTAAATGTAACCAGAACAAAAACCAACAGGCCGCAGCTAATTATTTTCCTTCAGTGGTTAAATTGAACAAACATACAATGAACCTTATAAAAATAAGGCAAACATTTAAACATTTAAAATGTGATTAAATCATTAGATTGAAAATAACCCAAACACAAAACATCAAAAGGCTGAAACTAAGATTTCTTAGTGTAATATATGTTTACTATATTACATCACCTCTTCTTTCAACAAAGCTCGGGAGCTGAAGAGACCAAACGCTGTATTTTTTAAAGCCAAATGTTTTTCTCTCTTTCTCTGTTTTTCTCTTACATGTTAGAGGGTTGCAGATACTTAACAGTCGGAGGCTTCCTTTGTCATATTTTTTGTTTTACAATATCCCAAATGTTTTCAATGGGTGACAGATCTGGACTGGAGGCAGGCCAGTTTAGCACTTTTTTTCTACAGAGCCTTATGTTGTAATATGTGCACGGAAATAAGCAAGGTCTAGTCTGAGAAAAACATAACCCGTTACTCTAAAACTCCTATGTATGTCATTTAGCTAATAAATGGGTGAATTAAGCCACAGTGTCGAGATTATCCATGATATGCAGAATAAAGAATCCCCTAAACAGCACAGCTGATGACTGAAACTGTGTGCAGGTATCAATTGTGGAGGATGTGGTGTCACTAATTTGAAAAAATAATAATAATAATTTTGAGTCTATCTTGAATGAGCTCAGGATCATGGAGAGGTGTTCAGGGATCTTGTTTATAGATATATTTTTGCACAGGAGCATTTTAAATTGTAAACAAAAATGCAGAAATTATGTTCGTCGTGGATGGTTTCCACACATTTTCCTGATCCCATGCACTGACTGCCTTTGCAGATTGTCATGTAAAAGAATCGACTGAATCTGGCTTTTTGGCCTAGGCCCATGCGGGGCAAATCTATCAATCATTTCATGTTCTGTAGATCTTTACAATGTTTACAATCTCCCACAGTAGTAAGCCCTTTTTTCATCTTTACTCTAAAGCTAAGGCTTAGCCCCTCTGAGAGGCTCTTTTTATAACAAATCATAAAAAGTATTAAAACTAATTAGCTGTGAAATGTTTGACAAGACTTTTTAACACTCCACTCTTATGTATTCAATGTCCCAAGCTTCGCTGAAATGTGTTGCTCAATCAAATTAAAAGTTAACCAGGTTTTTAAAAAAGTGTGTTTTTTAAGAAAAATTATATCTTAATTGTTTGCAAATTGAGGTTTGCATACTTTTACATTTTACCTGTCATCAACCAACATACTGATCAAAAAAATTAATAATAAATATGAGATAAAGAAAAAATTGAGTTCCTCATTTCAGAAACAATTTTGAAGCCTCCCCTGTAAAGAAACTACTCGTAGACCACTAAAAGGGTTTTTTTTAGGAGTTCTGGAAACAAACAATAAGTCAGAACTTCAACAAGTACCTGAGCTTTGACACGTCTGCACTGATAATGACAAATTCAAAACAATTTTAATGAGACATAAACATAACTCGGCTATCAGACTATGACACTGTACTGAATCCTGAATACGGTTGAAAAACCCGTGGGTCTATATGAAAAATGTCACTCTTTGCTTCAGTATTGCTGCTATCTGAGTGTTCACAGCATGAAGACCTAGGGCTTTATATTAGTACTAGTTGTCTGACCGACCTTTGAGTCAACCGTTTCCTTTTTGTTCGCTCCTCCTACTCACTGAGGTGCACCTGCTGGGGTATATTCAATTTGAAAATGGCGTGCAGTGTATTGCTATGGTTTCCTGGTTAAAAGACATGACTTTAAACTGTGTATGGTGGTGGGCAACAGTGTGCAATGGACTTGATGGGTGTGTCAGAATTGTAGGAGCAACATGCGTGTAAACCTTCATCCATTCAGCCATCCATCTGGCGCCACACTAAGTATCAGTTACAAACAGGGTGTCCAGGCAAATCTGTGCTTAACACTTATGTGGTGGTTATGCTTTTGTTTTTTTTGTTTTTTTTTTAAATCAATCTAGCTTTAAACAAACAAATAAAAAAGTAAGCTAATAATTAATTACAGTTACAGTTACATTTAGTTTATCTCAGTTCTCAGTGATATGAGTCACATGTATAATTTAAACTTTGTATTAACCTGTTGGGGCACATTTATTAAAAAAAATTACATAAATTTTTGCCATAAAGTTCAGCTCCACTGAAAATACAGCCTAAAGTATTTGCACCAGCCTATAGGTAACATGAGGTGTAGAGTTTTGCTATGTTTTCCATACATATTTCTTGCACTTTTCTTGCATATATACTGTTCTTTCTGTTTATCTTGGATGCACACGCAGCAACTTCTGGATTTAGAAAGAAAAATTTAGATGAGAGGACATCTTTTGATCATAATATCATCAGATGTTACCCTGGCTGCGCCACACTGGCACATTCTCTGGGCAAAAAGAAAATTCAGTTTCACCATTTTTGACACCCAAATTTCTGCTTTTGCTAGTAAAAGTGTTGTAAAATGACAATAAAATAAAAACAGTAAAACTGCCAAGTGTTTACATAGTGGTATAAAAATCTAAAACATAATTGTTATTTCTTTTGCTGACTGATTTTCTTTTTATAATAATTTCACATATTTCCTCCTAATGCTGCTCAAATTGAGCATGGGCGTCGGGCGTATTTTGCAGATAGCGAAAGTAGCTATTTATTCAAAATCATTTTGATTGACTAACAATTGCATGTAGTAAGAAATAAAACTGGTTGTTGCATATGTTTTGTGAATCTTTTACACATGTAATAGTGAGCCAATGAGATAAAACTTGAATAACATAAAAGGCTATTACATGCACCTATATTTCTGTTTAATAAAATGATTAGCTATGTCCTGTCAGGGATCAATAGGACTGGCACCTTTTAGATTTTGTCTGTGTTAAAGTTCTTCACTGTTTAAGAAGACTCATTTGCATACCAAAACTATATTTTGACCCAGTTAGAATTGTAGCTATGTGATTGTGATTCTGTTTTGTGCTGAACAAGCCTGGCATAACAACAGTAATCACCCAATTACTTCAGAAAAAACACGCAATAAACATTTGTTATTTGCTATAAAAAGCTGTCTGGCACTTTAACAAGCATGCAATTAACTAATTAACAGAAAAATAAATTCCTAATAACTAGCAAATCACTCAGGCATGAAGCGGTTCCATTAAGAAGTCGCTTGTTTTTGATGCAGTAATTTTATGACCCACTGCTCTCCCCTATATGATATGTCAGGATACTTTATTAAGCACCCTGAAATTAAAAAAAAAAGGATTGATATATTATTGATACTTATAACGATGCAAAGTTTTTCTTCTTGTCTGAAAGCATAATCCAAGATTACAAATTAATCCTGCAAAGTAATTCAACAAAGCAGACAAAAACTGAACTACATGTTACTATATATACAGCATCTGTATTAGTTTCAGAGAGAACAAAACTCTAAGACTGACACAGTGGTATTGGTAATCATCAGTGTCCGGTGTGATAGTTGAGAAAATTGAATCCATTATGCTCTGTGGATGTAATGAGGTGAATCAGACTTTTTTAAGCTCTTTAAGCATTTTTGGCTCATTGTGCCTTATTGGAGAGGGCAGAAAAAAAAAGTGTGATCCTCAGGAGGAGTTTGAATTTCTTGATGAGTTCCTGCTGCACTGATGTGAAAGAGACTAGATATTTAACTGTTCTGCTTCTGTGCGTCCTCCCTCCAGGCCAAAAAATGTTATCTCTTATTCATTATTTGGCTTGTCATATCACACAAATTGCCAAACAAGAGAACCATTTCCAAATAATATGAATCAGTTTGCAAAATTTGAGTCACAGAATCAATAAATTTCAGCTAGAGACAGCCTACCAACAATATATGATTAGGAAAAGCAACAAGTCTATACCACAGGGGCTGTGTATGAGGCATAGTGGGAGGAATAATACTTATTGGCTGTGGCCACTGTAAGGAAAGAGCTCATCTCCCTCTGCTGAGGAGTGTCACATGGAATTTGTTTCCATTTGTTCAAGTCAGTGAATCACTCAGTTTTATCTCTATTTCTCTTTTCCTTTCTGTGCATCCCAATGAGCTTAACATAATATTAAAATATGGCAGAAAGCTGATGAGAAAAAATGAGTGTAATGCTCGTCTGAGCGGCTGCTTCTACCATCTGTCCCTTTTCCCCGCATCCACATTAGGTGCATCGATTCTGACTGCTACATTTTACTAAAAGTAGAACTCTGAAGACACATATGTGCTTGTACCGAGCAAAACAGATGTGTTTTGCATGCTTGTCTGAAAGGTCAAATGTTCAGAGAAAATTGCCTGGTCCAACTTATTGCAGAGTGTAATGAGAGGGAATTGTTTGTACATTTGCAAAACACTTGTCGCAATTGACGTTTTGTTTTTTTTTCTCGGTTCTTGCAATATATAACAGAAAATGAGAAATTACTTTAGGTGCCTTGTAATATGCTGATGGTCAGACCTGTCTTTGACATTCAGTGCGACACAGATCTCTTTAAAGCCTATATATATACTTGGTGCCTCAAGCCCGGCAGGATAATTGGTCACAGACATATTGCAGGTGTTCTGATAATTCCCATACAGCATGCACAAGCTTAGTTTTGCTTGTTGCTATGCCACCTCACGTGGTAACCAGGGAGCTTGTTAGAAATCTTATCCATTTTACAAGCTACAGAATGTGGAAGAAATAGCAGAAACTTGTTCAATATTACAACTGCCAGTACAACAAGCAGTATCCAGTCATTCAAAGCCTGCATTGTGCCCTGACAGGTTTGAGGCAGGTTTGTGTATAAATTTCCATCCTTCCATTTTTTGTCACATATCCATATGAGGGTCGTAGAGACAGCAGTCTAAGCAAAGATGCCGGGTCTTCTCTCTCTCTGGCCACTCTTTCCAGCTTTCATAGGGACACCAAAATGTTAAAAACGCTAAACCACCACAAGTGGCCCCTTTCAATGTAGAGGAGTATCAGTTTTACTCTGATAGCTCCTCACCCTATCTCTAAACCACCCTTATTCTTTCAGTCACTACCCAGAGCTTATGATTATAGACGATATGAATGTTAGATTGAGTAGCGAAATAACCGTTTCACTTTCATCCTCAGCTCTTTCTTCAGACCGATACAGAGTTCACATCACTGCTAATGCTGGTCCAATCCATCTGTTGATCTCCTACCCCAGTCTCCTCAAACTTATGAACAAGACCCTTATTTACAAAAATGCGTCCACCCCAGTGCAGTAACTCATTCCAGGCCTACGGTGGGCACTCCACCCTTTTCTGACTGAGAGGTGCCAATTCACATCCCGCTCATTTACACTAGGCTGCAAAACTAGAAGGTTGTTTCTTGACAAAGTCAACAAAACGACATGAACAGCAAGAAACCAACCCAACCAAACCCACCCTCATGTCGAGAATCATCAGTGTTGATGAGAGTTTAGTGTTTCTGCAGTTCCTTAGTCCAAAGAAGGAACGCGAGCTCAAGAGTGAAACCACGAGCATGCTCGCCATTTCTCCAGCATTAATGCGGTGTCATATCGTAAAATTGTGGACGTGGAGTCACATCAGTTCACCAGATCTACGCGCATAGCTGTCTGCTCAATGGCTGTACCTTGAAGCTGCATAACCACTAATAGCATAACGCTGCCAGTTCTCCAAATGAGTGTGGTGAGTGCCAAAGCTACACTGCAGGCACTGGTAAGAAGAATGCTATGAAAGACTGAAGAAGAAAACAATCAGTGTGTTTTCTGATGTCCTCGGCATCATGAAAAGAGTACTTAAATGATTAGCATTACAGATAAATGATTACAATAACTGTCATATTCATTTTGACAGGCATTGACAAATAGTATTGTTAAATCAGGGGTGAGAGGATGATAAAAAATAACGTTTCCTTTCCTTTATTATGGACAAACCCATAGGCTTGCAGAAACTTGTCAGTCAGTCGTTTCCAAAGCTAGAGTTTAAAACCAACCATCTGCACCTGTATTAAATGGGAAATGTGAGGTTAGAAACTGTCAGATGTACAATACCTGCAAATCATGTAATAATATACTGTAACTTGTATCATTAAAGTATGTGTTACTGAGATGTCTGTTGCACAGATATGAGAAAGACAAAGCAAATTAGGGTACAGAAAAGAAGAGAGGAGCAATGTCTTACATAAAAGTGACACAGAGGATTTGTTCCAGGAGACTTCACCCAATCCAATCAAGTGGGCTTTTCTGGATGAGTTCTCAAGCGATTCTTGCATGTCTTAGAAGAAAGCACTCGAGTTAACCTGTCCTTCAGTAATGAGGAAATTAGCTTTCTTCTTACAAGTATCATATTCTGCTGCATTCTGTTGCTCTTACTGGCCACATAGAAAATGTGTACACCAGCAATGTAAACTGTATTGTTAATGCAGAAGGCAGCAGAGAGATGATAGTGTTATTTATCAAATTATGTTTCTTCTCAGAACGGTTTTTGCTCCTTGTAGTGTTTTGTCATCTTTGCACGCCTGTTAGCAATTGACACATATCATTTTCATTTAAATTTTTATCACTGTGCTGACATGAGGAGTTCTAATATTTGTCTTTGTTTATTAAAGTTAACACTACATAATATATATATATATATATGATATATTACATTATATATTATTATATTATTTATTATACATATTTTTTAGCTATATTTGCACAATACATTTATAAAACCTTTTCCCCACCCAATTATATTAAGCCAAATGCATCCATGAAGAAACATGCATTTATTGGGAGAGCCTTAGTGTAGAGTGGAAACCCAGGGTCTATCTCTATTCACATATTTTTTTGATTTAATTTCTTGTTTTCTATTAAGCTATTTTGTGTTATTGGCTTACGCTTTTATAAGAAAAACCTGCAATGAGAACGACATGTCGTGAAAGAACAATAAGATTCTCCTTTCTCAACCGGAGGAACATTTGGTTTTTGCAAAATATAATAAGAAAAAAAATATTTTTTATTATTTTATTTTTTGCCTGTCGTGTTGCCTTTCCCCAGAATTTTTTGTCTGAAGGCCAAGAAAGATGAGAATAATTCAAAGGACACAGTTAAAGGTTAACAGTTAAAGGAATTCTGAAGGGAAGCACACGATGATACTACCTGACAAACGCTCCTTTTGGAGGAAGCTGCGTGGACAAAAACATCTGACTTTAACTTGGGAGTCCACTCGTTGTTCCACAACCCTGCAACTGTTATTCTTTAAACTTAATGACAGTGCTTTTCCTGCATAAACATAACCAAAGATTAATCTTACTGTTGTCACAGTGTAAAACTGTTTTTAATGTTTTAACAATGATTTACGGGACTTTTTACTTGATAAATTACCCGTCAAATCTCAAAACCATTTGGTGCATTTGTCAGTAGACTCATTGTAAACATAATCCCAATGGAAATATAAATATTTATGATTTTACTCTTATTTTTGTTTTTTAGTGTTTTTTTTTTTATAACTAATACAAAATGGACTGAGACCTAACCTTTAGTGTATATATGGTTGTTCCAGTTAGACATAGCTTAAATACTCTGGATGTCTGCTGTGTATCCGTTGCATTCTTATTACAATTAATTGCTCTAAAGCCTAAACTCATTTCTGCATTTCTTACCTGCAATCTCCAAAGGACAAAACAAAACAAAACAAGGTCACTGTTTCCCATTTACCCGTGTTCATTAACTAAGTTGTTCGTTTTTGAATCATTATAGCATCGGTTGCCAAACACCACATGGATACCACATAAAATTTTCCACAATGTTTTTCTAAAATTATTTTTTTTTAATGTTACCTATTGTGATCTTTGTTGCACCATTTATTTATTTATACTAATATGTGGTTTAACTTCACAATCTGAAATAAAATAATAAATCATCTAAATTAAAAACTAATTAAGGAGCTTTAACTTAATTTTCAACTCTCTTTTTTTTCTTTTTTAAATCCTACGTACAATTAGAAGAATTACATGATAATTAACAATTGTACTTTGTCTGTTGCAGTATGGGGTCAAAACAACCCCTCCTGGTGGTTCTAGGAGGTTCGAAAAATCTGACGGTTATAGGGTGGCGTATGGCTCCAACAGCACACACATTTAAGTACTCTACCTTAATGACTTGAAGTAGTGTAAGAGGCCTAATCAACTCCAGCTGCCATGCCCCTAACTCAGTTATCCAGGTGGATGAGTAATAAGAACAGTCACCCCCTTCAGAATTGTTATGAAAGGTAAAACTGTCTATAGATGGCAAAACAGGTTTTTGAATATATGAGTCTAAGGGGATTGACCCCCTTTTGGAGCCAGCCTCAAGCAGCGCCTAGAGAACTGCAGCTTTTGCCACTTGAATGATGGCTTCATTTTCAGCTCTGTAACTTACCACTTGAAAGTCCATGTATAAGTCCACAGAAGTCAGTGGTGAAATTGGAAATGCTCACTTGCACAGGAGTTACAATGTGACTTCCAGGTCCTGATCCAAACATAGCATGAATGCTGGCAGTATTGTATTACTGCCCAAAGCAGGCAACCTTGAAGAGGATAGAATCCAAATTACCATAAACTATAATTATTGCTTTTTAAGCACATTCAGCAAACCTTGTTGATTACACCAGTACCATTATGCATAGGGATGGGTATTGATAAGAATTTCACGATTCCGATTCCATTTTCGATTCTCTTTAACGATTCGATTCTTTATCGATTCTCTTATCGATTCTTATTTTTTTAAAAAGGAGAACACACAGGTCGATTAGCTTTGAACTTTGTTTCTTATCTTTGAACAAGACAGAAATGTAGGAGTAGCATGACCTTACAAACCCAACAGTGAGATCTTAAGAGATCCACAGCCTACTGCTCCTCGATGGGGTGCCACGAGGACCCCAGAAAAAAACAAGTTGTAAATGTAAAATAATAATAAAATAAATATTCTTTTGTAGCAATAACAAAGTATAACATAAATTATTCAGTGGCAATTCCACAAGAATGTCCGGTAACATTTACACTCTCCTTTTTAAAAGTATATATGAGCTGGGCACTCAAAAATAAAACTATATCAGCCAGCAACAAATACAATCAACTCAAGTCCAGTGGAACTGTGCACTGTGCAATTCTGCATCCATCAACTATGGAGAATTAAAAAGTCTTTTGCAGAAATATAAGCATATCTGCTTTTTCAGGAAGGATACGTGATACTTTCCCCTGCCCTGTGAAAGGAGAAGCCACCCGCAGACTGCAGCGAGAACTGCCAGCATCTGAGCCAGACAGACG
>VUQR01014223.1:0-13048 GCA_015108515.1 Hemichromis elongatus | reverse complement strand
TACAATATATTCAATAAGAATGTTAGTTTACAATAATATACAATAGGATAGTGCAAAAATAATATCAAGTGGCTCGAAGTAGTAACAATGTATGTATCTGAGAAAATACATAGCTTATCTGTGGTGATTTTAAAGTGTCCTAATATTGTGATTTGGATAGAAGAGAGTGTAGCAGCATATGATGGTGAGAAGAAACAAACATTGAGCTTGTTATTAGTCCTCGGGAAATCACCTACAGAGTGAGGAGGAGTTGTACAGTCTTATTGCCACCGGTACGAAGGATTTCCTGTGGTGGTCAGTTCTGCATTTAGAGGCGATCAGTCTTTTGCTGCGTGTGCTTCGATGGTCCATCATGGAGGCGTGCATGGGGTGAGAGGAGTTGTCCATAATACAAAGAAGCTTTTTTTTAGCATTCTCCTCTTAGACACCTCCACCAAGTTCTCCAGTCTGACACCCAGGACAGAACCAGCCTTTTTAATCAGCTTGTTCAGCCTGTTGGCATCGGCTGTCTTCAACCCACTGCCCCAGCACACAGCTGTAAAGAACCTGACACTCTCTACCACAGAGTGACAGAACATGGTCAGCATTTTCAAATTCAAATCTATCAGTAAGTAATTTATATGTATGTATATATTGTGCTATTTCTTACTTTTTGTATTGTCTGTTTTTGTTACTGTTTGCACTGGAGCCAACATAATTTCCCCTAGGGATCAATAAAGTATTCTGTTTCTGATAAAGGAGAATGTTTGGAGTTTTTTTTTCTGGATTGTCATTAAATGAAATACTCAATTAAAAACTGTATTTTGTATTTATTCTAGTTTATAACATTTTTTTTTTAACTTTTCTGACCTGAATCACGTAAGTATATAAAATATTCCAAAAAGAAAAATGAAATCGATTTTACTGTTTTAGTGTACTGCATTTGGGCTCTCCTTGTTGTAAATAATCCTAACCAGTAGGTGGCGGTAATGCTCACTTATCCCGCTCTTAGAAGGTGAAGTCAAAACGAAGAAGACTCTTGTCGCTGCAGACCGGAAAAAGTGGAAAGCTTCTAGAAAGGTTTTGAGTAGCAGGCTGTCATCGTGTGTAGGGAGGTGATTTATTAAAACGGTATGTAAAACTGGCAAAAAAATGCATTTTATATCTTCTTCCGGCTACTTATTTTCGTAAAGCTTACGTATTGCTACAGCATACATGAGATGTATGAATCAAGCATACAGCTAGCCTTAAAGTGACCTTTCTGCGTTAGCGCCTGTAAGCAAGGTACAAAATCAGCCTGTTTATTAATGTTAATGTCAACAGTTAATCTCCATATTATGCGCTTTGCGTTTCTGTAATTATGAGAAAAATCAGGCCTGTTACATTCCTGGCTGACTTTCATCTTTAGCGTAGCTCAACTCGTGTTACGTAATGCCAGTTACTTAATCCTCAATTGACCAATTTTACAGTGGAATATTTAAAAATATGTTTTTAAAAAAATATGAAACAAATTCTGCTTAGCTTTATAATTGTAATACGTCTAATAAGCATATCAAATGAAATGTTTAATTTCACACATTTGTCATCCCCCTCCCCAATTTCCCGCTTGCTGTTTGTATTATTATATTACAAGCGTAGGTTAAAGTGATCAGATGTATCAATTACTATTTGTTTCTTTGCAATTGTGAAACATATTTTACGTCAAACACGCACACACACTCCCAAGCCTATTGACCTCATATATAAAGTACGACAATGCAGATGGTGTTGTATCTTATAACGGAAACCTTCTCTGTTTCCGTGGACAAACTCCACCCACAGTCCGTGTAGTGCAGTTACATGTCTTTGGGCCACAGTGTCTTTAGAGACTTCATATTTTCTCCAGAGTAATTTGATTTGATAAATAAGAGATGAGTGCTGTCAGATGAGACAAGCTGACAACTATTATAATACTTATAATTAAAAAAAAAATCAAAATGTAAAATTTATAAATCATAGTCACGAAAAACTATATTATTTTTTATGTAGGTTATATGTACTTTACAAGAAAAAGGCTTAATATTCCTCTTTTTTTTAATGAAAAAAAATTAATGATATATTCTCACTGAACCATGATGTGTGAGAGGTAAAGAACACTATTGCACTAAACATTGATTGGAATGATTTGTAATGGAGGTAGGACTAAAAATATATATTCTTTCTAAATCTTTTCACAGAATTTCTTCCTAAACGCTTGTCCTGTACTAAACCATGGGAACCGATAGAAGGTGAGGTCCACATAATCCTTGTGATGTTCAGGAACACGTTGAACATGTGCTCATATATTTAAGACTCTGGTAATTTTTTTTTAGGATTAGTCGTAGTGAACGTACTGGAAGATATGGTTCTGATGGGAGCAAACACGATCATGAGTGGTATGGAAAACGAAGCAGAGATGTGGAAAAGGATTATGATCGACGCTGGGTCCATGATAGGTACAAAGACTATTGTGATGAACACAGGGACCGAGACAGTCCAGAGGTAAGTGGGGGGGAGTTTCTTTGTGGCTTGACGTACATTTTAATTAGTGATATTAAATTTATTGTTTTTGAAGTTAAACACTAAATTATTATATATATTTTTTCTCCTACAGAGGAGCCGAAAACGACGCAGCAGCAGCAGATCTGATGATGAATATGATGGTGACTATCCAGACCAGGACTACAAAATGGAGCAGGAGGAGGAGGAGAGCAAAACCATAATGCTGAGGGGGCTCCCCGTCCATGTCACAGAAGATGATGTAAGCTCACAACTTGCATTCTGGCTCATTCATGCTTTTTAAAGGAAAAACCACATCAAATCGTATATCATAGCTTTTTCATGAGTTGTAATGCGTCTCTTGCAAGAAGTTCAAAGCCGTCACAGGATGGGTGTAAAACTTTGGCACAGATATCAGCGATGCTTAACGACCTCTGTGACTTTTAACATGTGCAGACAATTAAACTACAAGCAACCTCTGAGCTCCGTGTATGGCTGTCTCTCTGTGTTAGCCCTGCGAGCGGCCTGTCAGGGGTGTACCCCACCACTCACAATATGGCAGCTGGGAAAAGCTCCCTCACTCCAGAGACTTGGAATTGAATAAGTGGAGGAAAAGAGATGGATAAAAGGTTAATGTGAGAAAAGAGTTTAAAACCTTATAACTGCAGTTATAAAAGTGACCAGCTGCCTTTGGCATCCAGACTGCTATTAACAAAAGTACCGAGGGGCTGTTCAGGCACAATTTGAAGATTTAAGGGAATCACCCATGTAAACTGCTCACAGGTACCTCATAGTTCACCTCCAGAAAGATGGTTTAAAAGTCAGGAAACAGTAAGTAGGAACAAGATCTGTATTCTGATGAGTCTCACCATCTGGTTCTGTTTTCCAGATCCGTACAGCTCTGGAGCAGCTGCAGGGACCACAGCCTGTGGACATACGTTTGATGAAGAAAAGGACAGGTGAGTGATACTTTTCAAAGGGAACGTTCCTCGTTCCCTTTCACGCTTGATCCTTAGACCAATTTTTCCTACTTTATTACAACCCCTGGAAAAAGAAAAAGAAATATTGTTATAGGGTTCTTTATGTCATATAGAAATTCTGATTTGGTGACATGGACAGGTAAGAAGTTAAGGGTATGTAAATTCTACCATCATGATGTTGTAAACATCCCCACCGCCGTGCAAGCCCATTGTAAGTTTGAATTTTGCACCAAAGCATTCTGACTAACACGCCTCCCGTCTATATTTGAATGCTGTCTCTAGGTATAAGCCGAGGTTTCGCCTTCGTGGAGTTTTATCACTTGCAAGATTCTACCCGATGGATGGAGACCAATCAGGTTGCTTCAACAATCACCAAGTCTAGAAATATTCTTGGAGATTAGAACCTAAATTAAGCAGTACAATAATGATGGCACTTTACAAAAAGCCAAATCTGTTAGTGTTTAGCCAAAAAATCTTGAACATAAATCTGTGATATCTGAGGTGTAGTATTTCTGATATCACACATCTGGTTATACTTTATAACATCATTATTAAGATTTATTTTTTCTAACTGTGAACTGCAACCCCACTGTATAAGAGCACATTTGTTTGGTTTATTCTCTTACAAATATTGTAATAAACTGAGGAGATTTAATCAGGACCTTAAAGCTTGGTTAGTACCGACTGCCCCGTGGTTTTATTGCACATTCTGCTCCAGCTCTGTCACTTGGATAGTTTCTCATCTCCATTTAACGTCCGAAGACTGGAGTGAGATGTGGACGGGCTGGCAGCACTCCGGTCCCAAACACTTAAAAATCTTTTTTTGAACTCATTCCCTCGTTCTCTGAACTTCTCTTCCCGTCTCTCCTTTTTTTTTTGTTTTTTTGTTTTTTGTTTTAACTCCTTGAGACAGCCCCATCTAAGCAACAGGTTTAAACCTAGCCACTCTTTCCTGTTCCCTCTGCTCTCACTCATTGGGTGGGGTAGCACCGGGATCTCAGCACATGCCTCTTTGGTTCAGATGTGTCGTATTTTGGTATAACTGTTGTTTGTTGGTCTTTATTTTACTTCCCAGAACAAGTTGGTGATCCAGGGGAAAACCATCGCAGTGCATTACAGCAACAGGAAACAGAAGTTTGAAAACTGGCTTTGCAATGCTGTGAGTGTTATCTTTCAACTTGTCCTGCAATATTTCTTTTTTTTTTTTTTTTTTGTCTTTTTGCTTTATTGTAACACAAATACACAATCGCTGGTTATTGCAGTGTGGTCTGTACAATTTTCGGAAGAGGCTGAAGTGTTTCAGATGTGGTGGGTCTAAAGTTGGTGAGTTTTCCCCCTTAAGATGAACTTTTTGCACCTCATTAGATATCCTGCCTGATGTTTTTTATCATTGCTCTTTGTAGGCGACTCTACTGGTGTAAATGGTTTAAATGTCGAGTCTCAACAGCCAGGAGAATACAGTGGAGACAGTAGGTGGCTTTTTTTCATGGATGACAGAAGCAGTGCAAAACAAAACCCTTTTAAATTTGTTAATCATGTTTTAAATTAATAATTACATATTTTATTTATGTATTCTCTCTATTTTTTAAGTAATAGTACCGGTATTTATGTCCCAGCTCTTATTTATGACTGTATTTTCCACTTTTTTGGGGCCTTTTCTTTTTTTTCATGTGATTGCGGGGGACGTACAGTGTGTCATGATGTCAGCTTTTTGCCGATCAGTGTCAAGATCATGTGGAAAAATGCGTGCTTTCAGTTGGAAGATTACTGAAGAACTGAGGCGCCTAGCTGATTTTTATGAAAGTAATACTGTTAACTAATAAATATGTAATAATATAATTAGATATATATTACTATTATATTACTACATATTTATTACTTAATAGTATAATTACTAATTTAATTAGATAGGACCTTCTTGCTGTGAGGTCACATAAACACATTTATTGACGACTTTTCTTTTTGTTCACAGCGATCATTTTAAGGAACATTGCTGCTCTTTCTACTGTTGATGGAATTTTGAACTTACTGGCACCGTATGCCAACCTGTCCACCAACAATGTCCGCCTCATCAAAGACAAGCAGACGGGACAGAACCGAGGCTTCGCCTTTGTCCAGCTCTCGTCCCCCCTGGTCCGTAGTTTTTTTCTTCTGCACTCAGTATGCCTTCATAGTGTATTTTGGTGTGTTTCTAACGAAGGTGTTGAGACAGTGTGGTTTTATGTCTTTCTACAGGAGGCTTCTCAGCTGCTCACCATTCTCCAGAGCCTTCAGCCACCTCTGAAACTGGATGGAAAAACAGTCGGTGTGGATTTTGCCAAGAGCGCTAGAAAGTGAGTCATTACGTACATACATACGTAACATATATTTAAACAGCCAGTTTTATATTTGTGGTATACTGCATACCTTTTTGAGATCCTCGAATGTAATAAAATTCAAATCAGGGTTTTATTTTCATTCTGCATTAGGTTGAAATTTTTAAATTCACGCGTAATTCTTTTCCCAGAGACTCGGTACCGCCTGAGGGGATCAGAGCCAGCGCTCTCTCTGTGGCCAGCACAGCCATTGCTGCTGCTCAGTGGTCATCTAGTCAGGTATCATCGACTGTAACACGTCTAAGTAGCAAACGTTTCCATTCTGAGCCTCTATTGCTTGAGGAATTTAAAGAAATGTACTAAAAGGCTAAAAATCAGTGATCTTGTCGATATTAAGAACTTGCTAAAATTTATTGGCTTAACTCATTCATTTGCATAATGCTGATACGGTTGCTTTACTTTGGGTTACTTTGTTTTGTTTCCAACTTCGTCACATATCTGTTTTGTCTTTTCACGTGCAGCGAAGCTCCGGTGCAACTTCAGATCAGATCTCACTCCCAGAGAGTTATGCACACATGTGGCCACAGCAGCCTGAAGGACTGATTCCTGTCATTGGAGATGGATTACTTGGAGGTAAACAACAGGTTTTAATCACTCGCAAAACTTTTGAGTGGTTTTATATCGAGGCTGAGATTCTTTACTTCATCCTGACTCTCTGCAGCGGCTCCAGGAATGGCGTCTGTGATCCCTCCGTCTACAGCTGTGGTCATATCCCAGGCAGCTCAGGTCTACCAGCCCGTCATAATCAGTCAGCCTGTTGTTCAGGTAGGAAATGTATTAATGTGGCGTCTTTGGAGTGCAAAATGCTACTTGAGTATATTTTCTGTCTGTGTTGAATCCAAAATGTCATCACGGTCCCCCCCTCCCCCCCCCTCCTGCCTTTCAGACACATCCACTGGCTGTTGCAGCACAACAGGCTGCTAGTGTTTGCACCACACCACTTACAACACCAGCATCTTCCACTGTTGCAACAGCGATCTGTGCCGGGCCGACTGCTAACACAACAGGTGAGAGGAGTTAGCTGCAGAAATACTCCTCTGTGTGTGAATGGTAGAGATGATGATGATATAACTAAAGAGAGAAAACGGCTTTTTCTTCATATCTGCATATCAAAACATATCAATGTTTTTGTTTTGTTCTTTTTTTTATTTGTAGCTGTCCCCGACACCTCCACGTACCAATACGATGAGTCTTCAGGTTACTATTACGATCCACAGAGTGGCCTGTACTATGATCCCAACAGCCAAGTATGTGCACTGTGGTCTTGTTGCATGTGCAGGATCCACTTCATTCACCATATGTATTCATTTTAAATACACTGTTCACATTTTTTGTCTTCTGCTTGTCATCAATAGTACTACTATAACTCAGAGACTCAGCAGTACCTTTACTGGGACAGCGAGAAGCAGACGTACATCCCTGCACCCAGTGAATCTGACACAAACACAGAACACGCATCCACAGCGAGCTTTGCAGACACTTCCTTAACCGCAGGCGGTAAAGAGGCCAAAGAGAAAAAAGAAAAGCCTAAAAACAAGTCTGCACAACAGGTAAGTGCTGCTCTGAAGGTGTTGTTTCTGTTAAAAAATATAAGGTTGTCTTTGAAATAATGTTTTTGGGTTCATTAAATTGCAGATTGCGAAGGACATGGAGCGTTGGGCAAAAAGCTTAAATAAGCAAAAAGAAAGCATTAAGAGTACTGCCCAAGGGTTCGGATCTTCTAAGGATGAAGACAGAAAAGAGTCTGCAGCTGCAGATGCAGGTTTCTCCCTCTTCGAGAAGAAGGTAGCATAACAGATACTATTAAGAATTATTATGATGTGGTTTGGATCAGTGCAGGGGTTTATGGGTAGGTGCTGACTGGAGAAGCACACCGATTTGGATTATCTTAATTATATTTAGAAAGTAAATTTTCATGCCATCATCAGCAGCCACTGAATAGCTTTTAATCCTGAGATGATGCATGTTGCGGGCCCTTATTCGTCGACTTCATTTGTTTCCTTTCAGCAGATGGGAAGCTTTGAGATGCCGTCCCTCATGACTGAACAAATCAAGCTCGAGGTTGAGATTTCGTCTAAGGTTTGTTGTAACTTTGCAGCTATTTCTCCTGTTTATTAGTAAAAAATAAATCCTTTAACACATTTCCGTTTTTCTGTTTTTCTGTTAGAGTGATTTGGTCGCTGCCTACAATGGGGATAGCGACCCAGATGACAACGGCTCAGACCGAGCAGCGGATGAGGAGGGGAAAATGACCGACTGGAAGAAGATGGTGTGTCTGCTGTGTCGGCGGCAGTTCCCCACCAAAGACGCTCTGCTGCGTCACCAGCAGCTCTCTGACCTACACAAGGTGAGGATGGCAAACAGCGGGTGTTTAATGTGCAAGCACCTATGAATATTCTGGGCTGTGCCATCTGTTTAAAGCAAAGTGGAGCTCGCATGCTGTACCCTGTGTGGGGAAATGGAGGTTGCATTTATCCATGCCCATGATTTTTTGTTCTCGTGTTTCGCCTATAAAATTACTTTTAATTCTTTTAGAAAAACTTGGAAATTCAAAAAAGAGCTAAGCTTTCAGAAGCGGAGCTGGAAGAGCTGGAGAGGAAGGAGGCTGAGGTATTTTGCATCACAGTGTCATCTTTCTGTCTCGGCTATTTAAAAAAAAGAAAGGACATTTGAATGAGAACATATGTTTTCTTGTGATTTTAACAGCTGAAATACAGAGATAGAGCTGCAGAAAGAAGGGAGAAGTATGGCATCCCTGAACCTCCTGCACCTAAAAAGAAATTTTACAAAGCACCAAGCCCAACAGTGTAAGTGGGAGGAGCTTAATCTCACAGCAAACAGTCTATGAAATATTTTAGTAATATCTTCTCCTTCTTCTCATTATTATTATTTGAATTGGATCTTTTTAACACGTGTCATTCACCATCACCAGAAACTTTGAGCAGCCCACTAAAGACGGTTTAACAAGTGATAATATCGGGAGCAAGATGTTGCAAGCGATGGGCTGGCAGGAAGGCAAAGGTCTGGGGCGTCGCCAACAAGGCATCACCGTTCCCATCTCGGTGAGCAGACTTTTTTTTTATTTATTTTTTTTAAACTCGTCTTCCAAATTAACCCCGCGTCTCTTGGCCAGATCCTCTTAACAGATGGAATCTGTGTGCTCATTTTTCCTCACATAGCAATTAGCTCTGTTGCCTAAAGGGGCACCTGTGTTTAATATGTCATCTCTTATAATCGTCTTTGCTTTTCCTAACAGGCTTCATTAAGGACCAAAGGCACCGGTCTGGGCATTAAAGGAAGCTCATATGAACTCTCACCATCTGACACCTACAAGGATGCTGTGCGTAAAGCCATGTTTGCACGCTTCACAGAGATAGAGTGAACTGTGGAGAAATGTGATTGCTCTGTGCTCTGTAATCTTTATCATGTGGCCAAAGGATTTGAGCACATACGTCTGTACAAACTTTTAACTGGAATTTGTCTTGTTTGTTTAGGGCTTTTTATAAAGCTAGATTTGTTTGTTTTCAGGGCACTTTACATGTACATTTTGTATATTGTTTGTACATAAAAATGATGTAGAACCTCTGAAGCTTTGTTTTGTGAGAACCTCTAAGAGTCAGTGTGATAAATAAACCTGCACAGTGTCCATGAGCCTCTTGTGTGAATTTTTTCTTTTTTTTTCCTGATCAGTGAGTGTTATTTTTGTCGTGTTTGCATCTGTGGTGGTGTAGTCAGCTCATCTCACCTATTAGTCACATTGATTTTACAATTACTATGCTCAGGTCTAAATGTTAGATGCAGACTCTTAGTCAATTTGGAGGTAATTTTACCGCTTTAGTATCAGCTAAAGCACTTTTATTTTTATCTGTGTTGTAAATCCCTGCATGGTCAAAAATTGATGTAGGATTTGGATACATTGGGGCTGTCAAAGTATATGCAAGACAAATAGTGATCTTCCTGTTGTGCAAAGTTCATCTTTTATATCTACAATCCTCTGATGAAATCTGTGAATCTCTTATTCACAGGGAATCACTGTGTTTCTATAAACATATGATAAGAGACCATTAAAGTGTCAGCTTGGAGAAAAGAAATGAGCATACATGTATTAAACAGATCCCTGACGCTGCTGAATTTCTTTGAATTTATTTTGGTCAACCGAGGTGGAATAATCCTATCCCACTTTCTAATAATGTTTCATATTACATCTTGTTTATATATACCCCTTTCCTCTCATATTTAAAATGATATATAATGAAGAAAGAGTGTTATAATATAAAGTGACCATAAACAGTTAAAAAACAAACTTACATATTATTGATTAAAACTCAACAACCAAAATAATATACATAGATGTAAAATGTAAAATCCAAAATCACAGAAACCTTAACTAATCATTGGTATATTTGGATTCACACCATCAAAACAAACAAGAAGACCATATTTCATCTCTGCTGTTATACATGTGCTGTGCAGATGGCTCTCCTGCACAGAATGTCCCTTTCATTCCCATCACTAGGGGTCAGCATCAGTTTTAGAGCCAACTGCTTCATTCATTCACAAACTAAACAACCAGTAAAAGAAATTGAAATTGATTTGTGTGAAATTTGTTGTCAGATTGTATCTTGCAGTGATTGCAGTTTTATAACTGTTTATATCAACGTCTGCCTCAGCAGTAACATGGACGTTGTCCTCAGCATACTGCTGGGCACAGGGTGGGGTGGGAGAGGAGGATTAAGATGGTGCTGGTTCGTAATGCAGGGGTCACAACAGTGCAGCTAGAGGCAATATTTAAATCCTCCCTCACTATCCCTACAATGACGATTCCCTGTGTCATACCATGTGGCACCGAAAGGAAAGATGCCAGATCTTCCCAGGTTTTCTCTTGCCTGACAGCCAAAAAGTGCAGATTAAGTGACCCTGTAGTAGCAGAATGACAGCACTGATCTCCCTGCTGATTAATACTGCAGCACAGAGCGAACCGTGCTCACCGTCTCACAGGGACACTTGTGAACTCAGTTTCCTGCATGGCTCTGGTTCAGCTTACCAGAATCTGTGTCAATTGACTAAGCTGTTTTGCATAACACAGTCAGTTGCCACATTTGTGCTCAATAAAATTGTGAGAATAAGGCTGGCATATTTCATCTCCCAAATGACATAAATAATGTTAAGCTCATGCAGGGACGCCTCCAGAATTTTTTTCTAAGTGACACAGGATGAATGCAAAAAATTTTATATCCAGGAATAAATTACAAGTTAATGTTGCGACTCATTGAGGGGTGTCTTCTTCTTTTTTGTGCTCATGTTTATTAAATTTATTAGCACCAGTCATACCAACAGATACAGCAGAACACATCACACACATTTATATAATACATTCATGCACAGTAAAAGTTTTCTCTATGACTTTATCAGGCTCTATCTCCGGCTTACATCATTGTGGAAGACTTTGGGTTTTGGCCTTCTTTCCTTGAAATGTTAATTCAGTTCATTGAGATTTGTGGGCATTTTTAATGCACAACTCCTATAAGGTCCTGTCACAACATTTCAGTCAGCTTGATGTTTGGACTTTGACTATTCCATTGCAACACCTTGATTCTTTCCTTTTTTGGTCAATCTGCTGTAGAGTTTCGGCTCTACTTGGGGTCATTGTTCTGTAGAATGACCCACTTTCAGCCAAGCTTTAGCTGTCAGACAGATTGCCTCACATCTGACCCTAAAATACAGAGAAGTTTGTACTGACTCCGTGACTGAGACATGCCCAGGTCCCGTGGCTGCAAAACAAATCATTTGATTAGCAGCACTTGGCTGCTACTCACTGTCTATTCATATTGTATTCGCCCAGATAATTAGCTGCTGTTAAATAATTCCCTTCAAAATTGTTCTAACCTTAGCTGTAACCGAAGCCTTCCTCTAAACCTAGATTTAACATTTAATAGTAAAATAATGTTATGTTATGTCTGTGCTACCCTGACCATGACCTGATGTTCAGCAAAATGAAATCAGGTCAAGCTGTTATTGTTACCTACCATCACACAAAATTTGAACATGATATCTTGAAAACTGTGGCTGTTCAACTGCAAAAAAAAACAGACAAACAACAGCTTACATACTCCCTGCTCTCGGGTGGAGAACTATAGCCTAAATGTGGGAGCTCTTTTTAAATTATTTTGCAGAATGAAACTTGTTTATTTGGTCTAAATCGTCATATTGTATTTTGTTGTAAGCGGGTAATGCTTTCAGAACGCTTTGAGACATTTTATTTGTTGTCAGCAAATAAGAATCGAACCGATTGTGTTCCAAGTCCCCACAGATGTTATCGTCATTTTAGTGGTTTGCAGTGTTTGCTCTAGCTTACAGATGCTGCACCACGAGCGAAGTTATGTGCATGTGTAGTAAAGGTTTGGAAAGCACAGTGTCAATATTTGTTCAAATGCTGAGTGTAGCAGTCGTCCCCTGAGGCTGTAGTGTCTGGAGCACAGGGGCATTAAGAAGTGATTGAAATCTTATCACAGTGAAAGCTCAGCTTGCAAAAAATACTACACTGACTCAACAACTTGTCCATTCACAAACACCCCCAGAG
The DNA here is from genome assembly GCA_015108515.1 of Hemichromis elongatus. NCBI lineage: Eukaryota > Metazoa > Chordata > Actinopteri > Cichliformes > Cichlidae > Hemichromis > Hemichromis elongatus. Next base: position 617 of record VUQR01014223.1, on the reverse strand, counting down.
ACATTTTAATGCAGACCGAACAGTTCTGGCAACCAGTCTAAGCTTACGCGTGCAGTCTGAGCAAAGAGGGAATGAAGGAGATGTGGTTCACTTTTCTGCCAGTAGTGACCTGATGTTGTGCAAAGTTTTATTGGTGGATAAAAAATGCAAGAAAAGAGTTAATCATTGAATTCAATCTCTATTAAGACAAATATCGCCTTATTAGGAAAACTATTTGTATTAATGAGCGTCTCTGTTGAATAAATTTGAAATTCAATTCAATTCAATTCAATTCAATTTTATTTATATAGCGCCAGATCACAACAACAGTCGCCTCAAGGCGCTTAGTACATACAGAGAAAACCCAACAATCATATGACCCCCTATGAGCAAGCACTTTGGCGACGATGGGAAGGAAAAACTCCCTTTTAACAGGAAGAAACCTCCGGCAGAACCAGGCTCAGGGAGGGGCGGCCATCTGCTGCGACCGGTTGGGGTGAGAGAAGAAAAGAACAGGATAAAGACATGCTGTGGAAGAGAGACAGAGATTAGTAGCAGGTACAATTCAATGCAGAGAGGTCTATTAACACAGTGAGTGAGAAAGGTGACTGGAAAGGAAAAACTCAATGCATCATGGG
>VUQR01014220.1:44122-81172 GCA_015108515.1 Hemichromis elongatus | reverse complement strand
AGCGTATAAAGTTAAAGTTAAAGTTAACTTTATTGTCAATTCTAACACATGTACAGGACATACAGAGAATTGAAATTGCGTTACTCTCAGACCCATGGTGCATACAAGTAACATTAAATACAAACAGAACATTAAATACAAACAGTAACATTACAACTAAGTATAGTAAATATACAATTTAAAACACGTAAAACACAATATACAAGTAAGGAGCACATGGTGGAGAGTGCAAACCACGTAAACAATGTAATGCAGCAGAGCTTGTAAGGTGTAAAAGTGACAGGGCAGTCTTTGTACCTGACTATGAGTGGTGTGAGGTAGTTGGCAGACCAATGCTGCACAAAGTGACTGGTGCAGGTCAGTTTGTATGTGTGTGAGTGTTTGTGTGTTTGAGTTCAGAAAATTTGTGGGGCAGAATTTACAAAAGGAACCCAGGGTATGCTCAAAGTGACCCAAAACTACAAATCGAGCCCTTAAAATGATCAGAAAAGCGTTTGCTGATGTCACGGAGTGGGGGGAGCTGAGGGGCATTGACTTCTCTATAACTGGATGTGTTGTTCCAATCAGATGAGTCGCCCCCTGCTGGCCAATGAAAAGTAATGTCAGCATTCAAATCTGGAAGCTACAGACAGTCTTTTAAGTTAGTGTGCTTTATTTCTTTACATAAAATGCAAACATTCTTCAAATTAAAACATTATTATTTCAGAGTTATTTTATTATTTCATTTTTAGAAAAATTTCCTTTAAGTTTAACATAACATGCAGATAATAAAAAGAGTGTGTAGTGAATGCTGCTGTTGAAAACTTCGATACAACTAAACCTTATTTAATAAAGAGATGGGTAATGTTTTCCTTAGCAGTCTCCCTCACTGTATTTTTACCTTGGCTTGCCTCTCGTGCTCATTTCCATGCCTGCCCTGTCTCTTTCTGTCTTCACTGTCTTGTTAGTTTGAAATCCTTTGCAGTCCCTCAGTCTTCTAGCTTAAACTTTACTTTGTGAGAGCGCAGCACCTTCTGAAATGTTGCTTTGACAGTTCTGCCCTGAAGGTAATTAGCATAGAGAGAGAGGAGATGATATGGTAGGACTGTTGACAAAAATAGCCTCGTCTGACACGACGGCTGATTAGATATTCTCCTCCAGCTCACAGAACTGGATCGTGCATCAGTTTTAATTACTTGCAATTCTGAAAAAAGCGAAGATTTTAGGTTAAAATATGAAGTTGAAAAACAAAAAAAGAACCACAGACACGTTCTCTGGTCCTGTCTGTCAGTGCTCCTCCGAGACACCAGGTACTTGGGTGAATTTGACGGAGTTACTTGGGGAGATGTCATTGCCAGTGGAGCGTTATTGAAATCACTGGAGTGTGTTGATGGAGACGCTGCTCTGGGTTGTTGCTGAGCCACCGAGGAGCCGACAAACAGATGCCCAACCTCCTCAGCTCTGCTCCTTCTGCTGCTGAACACGAGCTGGCATTTAGAAAATTGTTTTTCTTATTTACAAAGTTTGGAAATCAATCAGCATGCTGCTTAGATGCCAGCTTATTTATTCAAATAGCTTAGCAGGGAGGAGGTTTTACATCTTCTTTACCTTCAGGGAGGTTTGACTGAGAACAATTGCTGTTTTTATTTGGATATTTATTAGATATCTGAGAGGTGACTGATAGGAGAAGACTGCAGATGACACTGCTGCTGTGGTGTTTTCTTTATTCGTAGCAGGAACGTTCTCATTCTCAGGATGTCAGATACTGCTGTTATGACACATCTGTCGGAGCCTCACAGAAATGCACAAGCTGTCCTTCAGCAGTAGACTATGGCGAGGGTGTAAGGACACACAGGCTGAGGCAGTGATGTAGATGGTTTGTCTTGGCTCTTTGCTGTGTTGCTGTTTAGCTTTCTTTTCACCCTCTATATGCTCATACATGTCTTTGCATTTAATTATTAGTCATTATTAATCCCTCAACCAGTCACAGCAGATGGCTGCACCTCCCTATGGAGGGGTCTACCTGTTAAAAGGGTGTTTTTCCTTCCTACTATTGCCAATTGCTTGCTCATAGAAGGAGGTCAGACTGTTGGGCTGTTCTCTGAATTATTTTAGGGCAGGGGTCTCAAACTCAAATGAGCCATGGGCCACTTCTGGCACCGTCATCTCATTGGAGAGCTACTTTAGTGTTTAAGTCACTCTTTACTATCTGAAGCCTTTCATTGAACTACCAAATTAAACAAATTGGTAGCTCTTTCTGGCCAGACACGTGGTAGCACTTTTGCTATAATTTTGTTTGTATTTAACAAAATAAAAATGCAGACATAAGCGTGCACATTAGTTTTTGACTGCAAGTGAAAACTGTTTTCTTTCCAAATAAATCTCTCACTGAACCAACAAAGGTTATCCTTCAACATGTTTGTACTCTCGTGTTACCTCGGCCAGGTCCGCGGCTCCGAACCGTGGTAAGGGGACCTCTGGCTAATTCTTCGGGTTCCGTGTCGGGCTCGTAGCCGGGAACTAGCTTTACTGTCTGGGTCAACTTTGCCAGCGAGAGGCAGAGAGAGGCGTTAAAAGGCTGCTTCAGCAAAACTTTATTGTTTCGGAAGAAAACATGAACACAGTGTACAGTCGCATCTTAACAGCTTACTTACAACTGGGCTTGTCAGGCACTCTTTTTAGCTGCGATGGTTATTATTATATTTACATGCTTCCATCTCCCGTTTCTAGTTGGTAGCACCTCGTACTTTTCGACTTTCCTTTTTCTCCCTCCCTCGCGCTCACACACACACAGTGGGAGGGGCAGTCGCACACGGTGTCCCTGCAGCAAGGACTACACCGCCCATGAGGCTACAGTCTTAAAGGGCCATGAACACTCTGCTCATGTTGCCTTCATATTAAATCATTTTTCGAATAATAATTTTTAAAAATATTTCTTCACATCAATATGCGGGCCGCATATTGAGGTAATTTGGGCCTCAAATGGCCCACGCGCCGTGAGTTTGAGAACCCTGTTTTAGGGTCTTTACCTTTAAAAATAATGTGCCTTGAGGTGACTGTTGTTGTGATTTGGTGCAGTATAAATAAAACTGAATTTAAGTTCAGGCATCAAAACTGAATTAGGATCCTGATTTCTGTTTACACTGCTTTACAACAATACCTTAACATGTTAGAACTAAAGTTCATGATACCAAATGTCATTGTAGTGTGAGCACACATTTAGACTTAGAAAAAAAGTGCTTGTATAAATGTGTGTGTGAAAGGGTAAATGAGACATGTATAAAGTGTTTTGAGTGCTTGAGTAGAAAAGTGCCATTTACCCCTAATGGGACGCCAACTGCAGTGACTTAGCTGACTTAGCTGACTTATTCGACGTCCACCCCTCTAACTTTATGCCATTATAGACACTGTTTTTCCCCCTGGCAAACAGTTTGAACACCAGACGTGACATCACATCTGCCGGCGCTTCATTTTGGCTGGTTGTGCAGCTCTCGATTTCTTTACCTGACACGTTTTACCGCTGATGCCACACCCTAGTTGAAGACATGACACATCTTTCACATATGTGAAACGATGAGACTTTTCACTTTGGAAAAAAACTCTGTGATTTCTTGGCTTCATGGTTTGACTCCTCCTGTACCAACGCGGATATAGAGACTTTGTCATAACCAATGGACATGCATGAAGACATCCACATTCATCCTTTGTGTGGAAACTGTAACGCTGGTGCAATGTGGAGTATTTAGCACATAAAAAAATATTCCATTATCTCTTTGTGTCCAATAATTGTCATGGTTGGTGGGTAAGTGAATGCTACCAAAGAGGCCTCCTGTGTTTTGGTCAGAGTCTGGCACAGCGGCAGCACTTGACACCTTGGGATGACAGCACACGGTTTGTTATGACAACAGTTGTGAGAAACATTAGCTGCTCTGAATTCAATAATATGGAGTTTTTTCATTACCAAATTGCATGAATTGCTGTAAATTGTAGTTGAGGTGTCATTATTGGGTAGCTGGACCCCTGAGGCCTCTCCATAACGCCGATGCTCAACTAACATGAACATGTTTTGGCTCTGTGGATGGGAGATGGTGAGAATTTTGAATTAGGTGTCCACTTCACCAAGATAGATAGTCAGAAGTCTGCTTAAGCAATGGGGTGATCTTTAAAAAATAGTTTAGTAGTTCCAAGTGAATATTTAATGTCATATTTACTCCCCTATTTCGTTCAGTAGACAGTGAAAAAGCAAAGGTAAAAATGATTTTCTCATGCTTTCTATGAGAGCGGATGGAATATTTTCAGGTTGCACTGTTGGTTGAACAACACGCCATCATCTCATGCTCTGGGACTATCTGTGCATACACACCTGAACCCATAGAGAGATTTGTGTTCAATATCTTATTGAAAAACCGCGGGTGTTAATCTGCTGCTCCGCTTTTCTGGTTGCAGTCTTTCCACCAGATGCTGCAGGGATTTTTCCTCCCTTATCAGCTGCCGGGGCATTAGCGAGGTCTAACCCTGATGTCAGCTGATAAAGCTCACAGTTGGTGTTCTAGTCAGTCCAAAGAGGTTTGATGAGGTTGATGTCGGGGCTCTGTGCGGGCTGTGTTTCTCGTCATGTTAGAAAGTGTTTTCAATAGAACTGAGGCGTCCTAAAAGCATCAGAAACGACAGGATGGGGTTTCCACATACTTTCATTTGTGAGCACAGAAACCAATTCCCCACAGCTCCTGGGTGCAAGCGCCCAAACAGCGTTCTGTGACACACCCATGTTGTCGAAGCAGCCAGGGTGCCTCAGTTCTGTTATCCACCCAGCTCCAACCATGCTCCACCTATCCTGTGTGATGACGAGCACCCGGCACAGCTGACTCATCCTGGAAACATTAGCTAAGCTGACACCGGTTTCCACCGCTCTTAAAAACAGCCTGCAGCCTCTGCGGACCATTAGACACTCTCAGCTGAAACCAGAGACGGGCATCCACACCAAGAGGAGCCTGAACACAACAGGAAATTACGTCACTGCGGAGCGGGTACTCCCAGAGCTCCTCAAATATTTTCACAGTCATAAATGAGCCTAATTGTGAGATGAAATCCACTGAAGTGGCTGCAGGAGGTGGAGGCACCCTGATGTCTCTTTCACAGCTCTGCAGCTGAGCGTATCCGAGCTGCCAAGCAGCGTCCCAGAGAAAATACATCACGTCAACATCCTGTCACTCGCTGATGCAAACTGGAGGGCTCATGTGGATGAGGGAGTGTCTGAGGGGGCCCACAAGTAAACATTTCTAAACTGTGATGGAGTGCAGCATGAAGATAGGTTGTTGTCTCTTTCTCCGTCCCGTGACCTGTGATGCAGTGACTGAGCATGAGGTGAATGAGACAAGAAGTCAGTTGCATCTGCAGCGGTTCTCCTCGGTGCCTGATTTCTGCAATTTACATCAAAGATTGCACTCGGAGTCGACGACCGGGACACAAGCACTTTGCCTGGAGCACGAGGCTAAACAGTTTTGTGGCTTCGAGGGTTGCCTCAGCACTTTGGAGCCCACTGTAAGTGCAGAATAGCATTTTCCCCTCCGGCCCCACCTACGAGTTCCCACTGAGCCAATTTAATCGACTTGGAAGTGACATCATGATGATGAAATTCACTTTTCTAGGCCGTGGGAACATTTTATAAATAGGACATAGTCCCGGATTAAAAGGTTTACAGTTTTTATTCACAGGCCTTCAAACACTGCAGCATTATTATTGTCGTTATCGTAGTTTATATGATTTTTTATTTTATTCTGAGCTGCAGTTTACAGTATCTTTTTTTCCATTTTTTTTTATCCATCAAGTGAAAGATACAGTAAGTCCAAAACATGGAATACTACACAAACACAGACAGCATAGTCTTAACATATGCACTAATTTCCCCTTATTAGCAGCTCAGCGATACTTGCCGAGCACTTCATTCGGGAGACCTTGCCAGTACCAGGCTGGACTCCCTTTTTCCCTCCCTTCCTGAGTTAATTCATTGTGGCATAGATTCCACACGGTGCTGGAAACATTTCTCTGAGACTTTTATCCGTATTCACATGAGAGCATTGCACAGTTGCTGCAGATTTGTCGACTGCCATGTTATCTCCTGTTCCACCACATCTTGTGACGTTTGAGAAAAGTGAATTCATTTTTATGTTCGAGAAACCAGTTTGAGATGATTTCATCTTTGTGACGTGGAAGTTTATCCTGCTAGAAGCCACTATCAGAAGATACTGTGGTAATTAAGAAGGATTCACACCAGTCTCAAACCCTCCTTTAGTTTTAGTTCATACACAAATTACAAATCAGTTAAAATACAAAACCCAGCAAAAAAAATATTTAACATAGTTATTTGTGGAAAAGCTACTCAGAGCTTGTGAAAAGGTGCCCAAAGATCAGATGATATAAACCAAACACACATATAGTTCCCAACACACATCATCATACTAGCTAAAATTATCCCAAGGATCCTAGCACATAAATAAAACAGTGGTAGAGAATATAACAGTATGAATCTCATAGAGAGAGCTTTTGCAAGTTTTAACAGATGCTCACCATTCAGGGTTCAAAATCAAACATATTTTAGTAGCAAATGTTTCTCTAAGTCTGATTGAAGGCACGTTTTTAAAGTGCTTTGAAGCTGATTTTAGTTTGTGGACCTCTACAGGTCACTCTAAAACTTTAGCTTTAATTTTGTGTTTCTTTCCCCTCAAAAGTAGTTTGTCTTTCCTGTGTTGTAGGTGCAAGAGGATATACACACATTATGAAGAAGGTTACTTTCAGTTAACCTCAGATGTTTGTAACTATGTAAAAGAGGATCAGAGTCGTCTGACTTGGACCTTTTGTCTCGATGTCTCTGTAATCTCACCAACTGTTACTGGAGACATCATTGCCCTCCAAATTTGCTGTACAATAAGCATCACAGCGTCCCCAGTATTCATTCATGCTGTTTAACCCCAGAACTTGCCTGAGAATATTCAAATTATTATTTATTTCGCCAGTATCAGTTTAATCCAGGAAAGGCTGTCTGTATACATTTGGGTGTGTTGCAAAAAAAACCCCCAAAAAACTGCCAGTAGCTAATTTGACATGCTTTATTCGGCACAGAAATGTAAACAAATCTGTGTGGATTTGTCTGGAACCTCGGCTCTGTTTGAGCTCTCCGCTGTTGTCAAGCACATTCCCTCTCAGCCGTGCTCGCATCAAACAATGAACCTCAGAGCCGACCATCTCAAAAGGCCAGTCGGGCTGATGGAGTAGAGAAGCCCTCCTCATTATTTACACATTATCTTGTGTAGCCGGCTCTCCTTGAAAGAGCCAGACTCATTCATTTCTGCGTCTAATGGGAGAGGTTTTTGCACCTCGCTCTGCCGTCAGAGAGATTTTTTTCCCCTCCCTGCAGGGAGAGGGCTTTGGCCTCGTATGAAAGGCACATTGGCCATGATTTTAATTCACTAAGTTTATTCATTCAAAATAGTTAGGGGATCTGTGGTTAAACAGTTAAGGCGACAGTATTTAAAAGAGTATGTGCGTGTTCCCGGCAAATGTGGGTGAAACCGCGACATCATGGTTGAATCTGGTCACCGCAGATGGACAGCTGTTGACAACAGTTTGAATTAAAGCCACACATTAAAGATAAGTATAAATGTTCCAACACATAATCAACCACAAGGTCGGAATATTAATCCTAACAATCACGTATCCATGCGTGCAAATAATTTAGCTATGACCTGAAATAAAAGGAAAAGATTAAGGCAAAGCTGACCTATAAAAATGAGTTTTCAGCAGAGGTTTAAAATGAGTCACAGAATCAGCCGACCTGATAGGCTGAGGAGGGCGGTTTCAAAGTTTGGGCACCACAACCTCAAAAGCTGGATTGCTTCTGGTTTTAAGCTCAGTGTGGGACAGTTAGGAGACCCTGGTTAGAACATTGGAGAGCCAGACTGAAGTGATGACATTAGGTGTGTTATGGGACTGAAAACAACTAAATTTAAAGATTAAGGTGTGGCCAAATATGTGTCTTCACATCATGTATCTTAAATAACACGTCTTATATGACATTTTCCACCTGGGTATGTAAAACAGTATTAGCAGAGTCATCAGCTGATGTGGGCTGGCGCTGAGATCAGCGGAGCCTCCTGGACTGTGGCTGAGCTCGAGGCCATGCGGCTCATGTTCTGCGACCTCCCCACCCTTCCCTGCACGTTCATGTAAACTGGAGGATATCGAATGGAAAGAAGGATCTGGAATGGCTTGCAGATCTGCAGCTACTTTTGTCAGTGCTGCCATCGGTGGGTGTATGTTGGCATTGAGCTCTGTCGGGGTTATGGCTGAGCTGCACTTTGTGACTTGCTTGAACTAATGCAAATAGACAAACTGAGATGGTAATCCCTGCAGTATTTATACAAATATCACACGGGTTCTCTTGCTTGTAGGTGTTCGTGGGAATAGTTCTTTAATCTTTAACTTGAGAACAGGAACAGGCTTTTCCTTGCTCAGATGTGACCTTGAGGAGGGACTCCACTTGTATGAACGTATAATAAAAGCAATGAGTTTGCGTTCCCTTATTCAATAATCTGTAATTGCTGTGTCACCTGCCAGTCAGCAAGGATCGTCTTCATCCAGTTTGATGGGATAACTGGCTCCTGTATGATTCCTTAAGACTCCTCGGTGTTCATAAGCAAAGTCTGCCGGATCCACGTGGAATCAACAGATTAACACTGTTTCAAGGTGTGGTCACACAAGCAGCCGTGCTACCTCCTCCCACTGTACCTGTTGCCTTGTTACCCCCACTCCTATCTGTGTCTGTTAAACTTTAATGGGAAGTCAAACCCTTGGAGCTCAGGTGTCACTGTCATTGCCTCGCTGACGGTGGTGTGAGACGAGGAGCAGGGGTGAAGAGGACAGAAAGAGCAAGAGATTTTCACCTACATGCGTTTTTATGTCTGGTTATATTTAGTTTCTTTTCTCACATTCAGCAAATCCCAATAAAAAGACTGATAGAGAGCTCTGATTTATGCAAAAAACTGTTAGAAACACTGAGAGATGCACCGTTATTTCCATGCACACCTCAGAGTACCACAGCTGAAAATAGTCCCAACTTAAAAAAAAATGCAAAAAATGAAACAATATACACATGTCACCCATTTTTTTGGCTGACTTTGACAAATGTTGCAGATTTGTTTTTCAATAAAAAATATTATCATGTGAAATCCTCTTGAAATTTAAATTTGATGCTATTTTTCTACATGTATATTACAGTGCTGATTTCCACATAGAGTGCCAGGATGCTGTCGCAGGACATAATCCTGTTATTTGTTCATTACAGGCGGAATAAGGATGTCATGTGTCAGCTGGGGAGGACGCACATTCCTCCTCATGCACAGCAGCAGCACCAGGAAGTGTTTTATTTTGAAATACGCCACATTAAAGATGCACGTTTTGGATTAAAGCTGCCCTGTACTCTGAAAACAGTTAATCAGCAAAATTTTTGAGCTAAAAAAGTTGCATGTTCTGTTATAATGAGCTTTTTGTGTTTGCTCAGGTTTTGTTTTATCTATGATGGACTCACTGGTCTCCACGGTACTGTGGATGAACGGTGACGTGGTTTATGTTTGCCTGAGGGAAACAGAGGAGTGATGATCTACAGAAACAGAAACATCCGCTCTCTCTCTCTTTTTTTCATTTTCTCACCTTTATTTCCAGCATCTGTTCCTCTGCCTCACATTAGCCTCATCAGCCATAGATCACTCTAACAGGCTGCCGCCCACTCGGCCTCGTTTCCACGCAGGAATCCCATGGCAACAGTTGAGTCATTTACTCGGGGAGCTGCTGGGGTGATGATGTAAACACGCTGAGAGTGTAGGCAACTTCAGAGTGTAATGATGACGGAGGCTGAGGCGTCTGGGGTAAACTGCCCTTGGCTTTATCTGTGGCACAGCTTTTCATACACCTGAGTTTCTTGCTTTTGTCCTTCCTCGTGTTATTACGCTCCTGAAAATAATAATACTGCCAGTTGGACCTGATGCTGATTGCTTATTAAGGCTCTGAGGCTTTCATTGTGCAGTTATTCAGGAGCACCAGCTGCAGTTAATCTATTTTTTTTCCTCCACACTGCAGGGGTCCTCTCTGCTCACCTCTTAAACACCAAAGCTGCTAATGTGCTAGCTGAGCTTTTCACGCCAAACCACAGCAGCTGTCCATAACCGTGATTATGGGCCAGAGGCAGGTGAATGGAGCTGATTTCCCTCAGACAAAATGCAAATGTATTCTGCAGCTTTTATGGAAGTTTATTGCTGTTAAAGCAAACAACAGGGACACAGTTATCATTGAGCCATTCCCCTTTTGTTATATTAGCCCCACTCGTTCTAAAAATAATTTCTGTGTAATGAGTAAGCCATTAGTGTAGTGTAATGTATAATTACTTAATTTCATACCACAGCTTAACTGTTTTGAAGCTATTTACACAGTGATGTGTCTTTATTGGCCCGTGTTTTAAGCTTGAATATTGTTTTTATATAAATAGGGTAGCTGACAAGCTGCACCAACCTGTGCAGATAAACACCCAGAGGACAAACACAAGCAGCACAATGGGCTGGATTTGGCATCCTTACAGAGACCCACAGTACAATTAAGATTTTCTTTTTAACGATGGCAATGTTGACAATGTGTTTCACATTTTTTGCTTTTATTTGTATTGTTATACGAGCCCTGACGACATGAAAACAATGCGAAACAGCTTCATGAGTCACGAGTTTGCCGGTCAGAAGATTTTATTTTCACCCACTTTCTTCTTTCACTTATTGGTTATGTTTAAGCACCAAAAACTGCTGGTTGTTTTTTGAACAGATGATGATTAGGGTGACAACATTAGACCTGTAGGTTCAAAAGTGAAAGTTTCTCTGTGGCTTTTACATTTAAATTATTATTATTATTATTATGAGTCCATATCTGATGAATTGGGGCTTGATTTTTTTAAACTGGTTGAAACTGGTTGGAAAGAGAATCCTGCACAAAAAAAACTTCCAATCGCTCTGCTTTGCTACCCTGTAGTGTGCAGCATAAGACTCATCTGCAAACATTTGCTCTCCGAGCTGTAGTGAAAACTGAAAAAGGGCAACGCAGCCCAGAAATTGACATTGTTCCCCTTCAAAGTAAAAGTTAAACGATTTCAGAAGGTGCAACTTTTACTTTGAAGGCAAATGTTCTCTGTTTCTGTTTTGAGTCGCACTTTTCAGTCTCAGTTGAATATCTAAAACAAGCTGTTAAAGCTCCTTCCTCTAAAATGTTAGCTTTATTTTAGGCCAGCTTTCTTCTGATTGGCTGCCCCTCACAAACACAACAGGTTTGAGCAACAGGTGGGTGGGGCTTCTGTCTTATCATATGTGGTGGGGTGTGGATTGCGGTGCTTTGCGGACACACCTGCACGGCATCCGCACTCACGCCCGCCGTGCTAAAACACGGGGAAGCAGGGGTCTGTTGTGAGTTGTGGTGAGATGCATATACAGCTGACAGCCGAGAGCTGAGGCTGGAAACAATAAAATGGCTCTGAACCCTCCGTGTCTCATTAACACCACAGCATATAAGGACGTCCCTCTTATACTTTATAGTTTACTTACACATGTTACACAGCTGACCTTAATTGAAGCGTTGCCCACATTTAATATGTACATCTGCCACTTTTTAAAGGTTTTTTGACCCTCGTCTGACTCAAGGAGGCGACAAGATTTTGTTTTTTAGCCCTATTAGATAAATTTCTAATGTGCCACTAAATCTGAATCTCTTGTTTAATCTTTAAAATAATTTGGCCTGTCCTTCATTAAGAAATATGTCACGTTAAAGGAGTACAAATACAATTTCATGGCTCATTTGATGTAATTAATAATTAAAGTCATTTATAGTAGGCCAGCAGAGACTGAAAGGTGGACATACTCTCACTGTTTGCTCATTGAAGCATAAATTTTAGGTTACACAGACTTGTGTTGCTGTAAGAAAATAAATCAAATGAGTGTTTGTTTTTGTCAGAACTTTGCTGCGTCGGTTAAGTGCATTGGCTCTTTGGTTGTTTCTGTGTGACTGAAGTGTGAAATATGTGAATCACACATTTTTTGCTCCACGTTTCTTTTAATGCACTGCAGCAAACCTGCAGGTTCCTGCAGTGAACCGTGAAATCCAGACCGCTGCACGGAGTCAAATACACTTTGAAACTGGAACACGCGAGCACTTCAAGAGTGATTCAGGTGTATCATCACACAGCTGATAAGACACTGCACCCCACAGGAGGGTGTTTTTACACAAAGGGTAACCTTAGACAACCCTAGAGGCTGTGCAGCACCCATCACGGACTCCCCTCTGCGTGAGCTTTCCCACCGATGACAGCTAACCTCTTATTTTAGCTCGATGCACTCTGTGTGCCCTCTCTTCAAAAACAATTTTTTGTCTGAGAGCAATCAGCAGAGAAGCTCCGTGATAAGATGCATGAAGATGTCACTGCTGATAGCGCCGTGCCTCTGAAACAAGCTGTCACACTACAGGGGTGCAGTAAGCCCCCATGTTAGTGCTTCTTGAGCCTCAGAAATTAATGTGCCTCCATGTTGCTATCATTTAGTTTCACATGGTGGCCAGCTTTTTCTTAGCAGCAGCTAAGATCAGATGGAAAAAAACATGTCCGTATTATAATACATGGTAGATAATAAGGCTAAAGATTATCAGATATATTAAGGCCTAGATAAAATATGATAATGATTAAAAAATTAGAGTTTTGAGAAAAATAAAGAAGCTTTTTTTTAATCTGCTGATGAGTCTAACCTCCTGAGATAACAAATAAGCTAATAGCTGCCTCGAAAAGAAAGGAACTGCAACATTAAACATGGTTATAAGGTGCAACAAAGAATGATTTGTGGGTCTGTCATTAATTTTACCTGCATATTAACAGGAGCTGTTTTTTGTTACATATTCACATGTTTTAATTATACTAGCTGTAAAGTTATGACCGAGTATATACAAGAGGAATTCCCACCCTGCATTTAGAAGTTAGTTTTTCCCAGAAGTCACCAGGAGGAGGTTTAAAGTTGAGTCGGGCAGATAAATCCAAATATCGATAGTATTGATACCAATGCTGGTATCGGTATCAGATGGATACTAGCACAACAGGACCAATACTTTATTTCTATCTTCTTCTACGCTCAGTATGTAGCCCATTGTGTTTACTGTCACATCTATTTTTATTTAAAGCCTACAGCACATTTAAACAACAGAAATATATTAAAATCTGTTTGTGGTCGTATTAAAAATACCAGTAATACTAGGCGGGGGACCAGCACTGTTTTGGGTTTTTTTTGTAGTAGGCTCTAACCATGTTTAATGCTACTGTAGAGTCAGACAATTTAACATGGAAGTCTATTTTATTGACAAAATGTATCTACAAAATAATTTATTGGCAAGATTATTCATACAGCGCAAAAAGACACGAGTCGACAACGTGAAGATTTTAGTGGGGTTAACATGTTAAGAAAACGCAGCGGTGAATTTCTTTTAATAAATATATAGATTATTAAAAAATCTAAGTAATGATTTTAGTTTTACTTGAAGCTGTATCTTAAAACTGTGTTTAACCCTCTTGAAGATTTCCCTATAAAAGACTAAAAGCTTTTACCTCCTGTAGTGGACCACAGTTTGCCCTGAGTGCCCTGCAGTATTATATTAGCATTATCACTAATGCAGAAAATGCTGATAAACATAACATTTACATGGTAATTGCATCGTCTTCTGTGTAATTTAAATCCAGGGAAGGATAAAAATAAACCACGAGCAGGTGGTTTGGCAGGTACTTTATGACTCAGTAGATGAGTCATAAAAGGGAATTCCTATAATACTTGTCCGTCTCTAGGAAACACCCCAACCCTGCTGAAGAGAGGAAAAAGAAAACCCCACACTTCTCTCCAGGAAACACCAAATTAACAAATTAATCTGTTATCGATTTAAGTGTTTCTGAATGTTTTTCTTAAGCTCTTCTACATTTCATGGTTGAGTTACATTACTGTGGGCATCAGAGAGATGAAGATGATTTGCAAAGACAGTCGCCCAACAATCTGTGCGTGCAGGTAATTTTTGTGGTAAACCTGTGTGAAACCAGAGCTGCAGCATAGTAGTTCATAGGTAAACCAGGATTTCTCCCTCTAGCTATGAGTGCTACCTGACCAATCACAGACATGCAGTATTTGACTAGCAGCAGAGCAGCTGATTTTACAGGAAAAGAAGACAAAACTATAATGTTGTGAAAATACAAAGAGTTTAAACGCATAATTAAGACTGAAAGCAACAGCAGACAAATCAGTATTAAGAGTGCTGCATGAATGTGTGTCTGCTTTAAGTGCTTTGGTCAGGGAGACCGTAAAAAAACTGCAAAAGACTAAGTTTTAGCCTATTTGAAGCAATTTAAATGTAATTAAGTTCAATATTTAAATGTGTGTCAGGCAGTTTTAGCTTTTCTTCTTTCAGCTGCAGGCCCGGTGGTGTTTAAACAGTGTGAGAGCAAGCACAGACTAACTATAAAGACAGAATAACTTACTCATCTTAGGATCATAGATTAGGTTTATAGAACAAAAACATTGACTCTATGAATATATATTTGAAAATAACTAACTGACCCTCATCCGTGAAAGCCTTTAGTGCTCAGAGGTCTGAGGGATGGTGATGCTGTCGTTAGGTGCTGATTTCATACCTGCTGATATCTGATTTTGAACATAACCTGGTCTAGAGCTGGTAGGTTACCATGGAGATGTAGGCTCAGACAAAGTGAGCCATAAACCCGAGTCCTGCTCTCTGGTGCAGGACTCTGCTCAAACATGATCTGTCCTAAGCACAAACTAGCACCATCACCTAAGCTTCTCCATAAGGCCTCTGCTTTTAGCTCATATGATCACATCTCCTCGTTTTTTTCCAGGCAAACTTAAACGTACAAAACAAAAGAAACAGACCAGTGAGTTGCACACTGCAGGGCTCCAGGTTTACCTTTACCCGGCACAACAAAAAAAACGTGACGTCTCAAGCGCACCTGCTCTTTATCAGATGATTAAATTACACGCTACTTTTCACACGGTCCAAATATGAAAACATCATACAATTAGCATGATAATAAACCATTAAAGTCCACACCAAATGTTCCTTTTGTGTGCTTTTAAACCTTAAAACTTCCAACTTTCAAACCTGCCCGTTCAGCCGACAGCCGCTGTGAGTTTTGTCCTTGTTGTGCTGCAGCGCCGGCTTTGCTTAGAGTTGAAGATAACAAAACAAAGAGTGTGTCTCGGCTGTTAAAGACACCCCACTGTGTAATGAGTCTCAGCCCTCATTATTCGCAGCAAAAGGCTCTCCTCTTCCTTTCAGGATTGACAAATCTGTGGTTCATTGATGCCAGTGTAGCTGCTGGGCTAGTCTGTTTATCATGCGTAGAGGTTTCATGTCACTCCATCTTGCTCTTTGTCAACCCTTTGTAACTGTGACAGCAGCTGTTGAGTTGATTTACTGTCTCTGTGTGTCATCAGAAGTTGGCTTCAAGGTCTTTCAGTGTACATGACGACTGCATCTCTGAAGCATTAAGACATTACCGATGCAGGACTAACCTGAGGCTGGTGATGAGTGAGCGGGATGCTGGTGTGTTTAGCGTTGAATATGGTGTTAATCACAAGTTTGCTCATTTTCTGTTTCAGCTTGTTCTTGTCTGTATAAAGCGTCCCTGTGTGCGGGTTCGAGGCAGCTTCTTTGTCACATTTAACAAAACTGTGACCCACTTTGATGACCGTCTAAGTGGGTTTCTCTGTTTTTGGTTTCCCGCTTTTCGCACGTGCACTCAGCCTTCGCAGCTCGTCGCAACGGTTTTCCACTGGGACAGATCCCTGAAGAACTCCAGATTAAGTACTTTGAAGTGCACCCCTAGAGGTGGGAAGCACTTTTTATGCAAGCACAAATTTGAGTAATCGCTTTCTGTTTTACTTTATCGGACTCTCATATCGTTGTGCAGAAATTTGTAATCACTCTTTTGTATTATGTTGCTTCATTTCATTGAAGTTTGCAGGCATCTGTTTACATACAGCTCTCTGGAGTTCTGGATGTTGGTCATTGCAGCACTATGAGTCGTTTCTTTTTCAGTCTCGCTGTTGCAGATTTGCTCCTGTGCTTGGGATCATTGTCCTTTTTTAGGGCCCAGTGTCGGGTAAGCTTTAGCTGTCGCACAGATGGCCTCACTCTTGACTCTGCAGTACTTTGGTGCAGAGGAGGAGGAGGAGTTCATGTTCAACTCAGTGACTGCAAAGTGCCCAAATCATCAACCTTACTCTGACAGTTGGTACGAGGTGTTCATGTCGATATGCTGGGTTTGATTGTCTTTTTAAGAGATTTTCTTCTAGCAACTCTTTTTGTACTGTAGTGTGATGAACTTCAACCTTCATCTTCCATCTTCCTTTGTCCAGTAAGTCCACTATCCCTCCTCTGCACGTGTCCAAACCATCTTAGCCTTGCCTCTCTAACTTTGTCTCTCCGATGTCCTCATTTCTAACTGTCTCTACTCTAAATGAAAACCTTAGCTTCCTGTCTTTCTCTTTTCACAGCCACCAAACCGTACATCATCGCAGGTCTCCCCTCCATCTCGTAAACCTGTTCTTTCACTTTCTGCCACAAATCACCCCTGAGACTCATCTCTACCTATCGCCACCCTGCCTCTCTTGTGTGCTGTGTGTTGCTTTGGATTGGTTAGTACTTTAATGTAATGTAACCTCTGAAATATCCGCGTAAACACCACCAATCACACATGATCCTGAGTATCATTGTCATGTGTTATGTTCTGGATTAAAATGCAGGACTCACTTTCACTGAACACCATGAATGTTGTTTTCAGAGACACGTTAATAAACCACCTTCACCTAAATTCATATAATGTCCATTTACCTCCTAACATTTAGGATTTATTTATGCACATAATCAGACCTGAAAGGATTCCTGGACTGTGTCTTTAAGTCTCTGGGTGGATCTCTCCAGACGGTCTCAGACTGTCTCAGTGTCCGTGCCGCCTGGAGGTAAATGATGCAGGTGATGACTCACCCGCCCAGGCTTCCCTGCTCCCTCTCCTCCTCCCACCCTCCCTCTCTCTCTCTCTCTCCCGTTACATCTCACCTCGGTTTAACATCTCAGGGTGGATTTCTGCAGCGTGTTTCGAGCTGCATCGTCCCACGCAGCTGGCTCAAGCAGTGGCGTACACACATAATGGAAAATGTCATTTATGTAACACAGTAAACAGCAATTAGTTCCCTCGCTCCAGAGAAGAAAGGTTCCTGCACATTCACCGCAGGTTTCTCTCCTGCATCGAAGCTAAAATTAGAGTTCACATTGGAGCACATCACTTACACAAACGGCTGGTATTTACAGTATGCAGGTAAATAACAGTATCTGGAAATATTATTGCTCTGACTTCCTGTTTGCATTTGAGTTACATACATGAGCTGAATTCTGGGGATTTGGTGGAGGCTTGCTGTCAGATACTGGCACAGTTAAATTTTTAAAAATGATTTAAAAGGCATCCATCCTGCGAGGTGGCCAGTGACAGAGGAGCACATTCGGAAAGTGTAAATTGATTATCTGGCAGATAAGAGGAGCGCTTCTCTTTTATCTGCCTCCTCATAATCATCAGGAATTCCTTTGATTAAAAGGACAGAAAAGGCTTCGGCTTGTGTGTGTGTGTGTGTGTGTTTTTGTTGTCGTACGCTTACATGCACATCTAGGCTTTTAAAACAATGTGGGATTTCTTGCAGAAGGAATCGAGTTATTTTTCGAAGCGCCGCATGTCCGTGTTAGATAAACAATTATTTGCCTCATTTAGCTTTTTCCTGTTTTGAAAAAGAGAAACTTGCTTGCATTTCAAGTGTGCAAGGGACACGTTTGTATTGTCTTCCACATCCTCTTTAGCTTCACCTGTGTCTTCTTCAACCCGCATCTGACCCTCTCTCACCTGTGTTCATTCAGTCAGTCTCTTACCTCAACACAGGGAAGCTGTCCAGTGATTTTGTGTTTTTTCCAGTATTATCTCCTTGTGTATAACCCTTTAGACTCTTTTAATAACTTTTAAGTGTGCAGTCCTATTTTCGTTCCTCAGTCAGACCCGTGTGATGTGGTAACCTCTATTAATGTGTAATAACTGCAGAGGTCACCTGTGATCATAATATATTCATAGTTAAACATTACTCACCCTATTTTGCCAGAAACACAGGTCTTGTAATAATGGTGTCTTGGTGATTTCAGCCTTTTTAAATTGGCGGTCATAAAAGAAGCGTTGACTAACATGTAGGTGCACACTCAGGAGGGCATGAATTTATATTGAGGGAAAATGAAGTGAAATTTATCAGCACAGTGAAAACTCAAAGGTTGCTGAGATCAGATGGATGACATGCATGGCAGTGTTTGGTAAGCAGCATGCTGCTGTCTCCACAGTTTTTATGTTGCAACCTGTTAATAATAAGATCTGATTTGTAACTGCTGACTTCGCTGATGCAGTGTGAATGCTCTGCAGGAAACATGAATGTTAGAGGGAAATTTTCAAATAACAAGAGGTCTCCTTGTAAAAGCTTTCCTGTGCAAAAAGGGCTTCAGTGTGGGCTAACAGCTGAGCTGAACCAGCTCACCTTTCTGTTCATATTTCACACTAAAACCTCAATGGTGCCGTATGCTGTAATCTCTACAGATGCAGCATCTGTAGGCAGGTATCAAAAGCTTTCAGCTTTCGGTTTATAGAAATCTGAGCAGTATTGATCAGTCATGTTTGAGCAGGCTCTGTTTGCTGCCAGGTAAACAGTGAGTATGTAGAGGAAAAGGAAAAGCACTGTGGCTGAAATGCATCCACACACACAAAGCACACCCTGTGATGGTGGCAAGGTGACCTGTTCCCAGTTACCCCGCCTTTCGCCCTGTTTCAGGTGGGAAAATGGTGTTTCAGGTGTCTAAAAAGAAATGGATGGCTCAGGGACAGAGGAATGAGCAGAATGGGAAGTGTGAACCAGATGTTTGCTGGTCCTGAAACTTTAAAACATTGGCTGTTGCCCTCGATGCTAAACAATGAGATGAGCTGATGGGCTCCCAGTTAGGATTACAGTAAAATTCTCTGCAGACGTTCGTACTTTACAGAAAATACAAAAACTTTCTTACCCTTCCAACTTTTCCTTTAACACTAAAAAGGTTCCTCTTTGTGATTTTGAAGTGAAATCTCTCATAATGAATGCAGTCATTCATTTTCTCTGTGGGTTCCCTGGGTTCTCTGGCTCCCCACAGTCCAGACACATGCATGTTAGGTCAATTGGTGATTTAAAGTTGGCCACATATCCAACACTGTGCATAAGTTTGTTACTTTTGATGTTTTAACAGCTTTTTGCCTTCATCAGTCAGTGTAGACAGAGAGGAAACCTATGTATGTAAATGTATATTAGAGCTGTAGAAATGTATACCAAACAAATTGCGGGATATTCTTTGCATCCAAGGACCTTACTTTAAGGTCAAAATTAACTTCAGCAGAAAGTGTTGTACTACTTTTTGTGAATCAAACAGTCCAGTGAGGATG
Organism: Hemichromis elongatus; assembly: GCA_015108515.1. Taxonomy (NCBI): domain Eukaryota; kingdom Metazoa; phylum Chordata; class Actinopteri; order Cichliformes; family Cichlidae; genus Hemichromis; species Hemichromis elongatus. Next base: position 61,584 of record VUQR01014220.1, on the reverse strand, counting down.
AGCTCAAATGTATAAATCGGATCAGCTTTTCAAAAACAGGCAGATGGTTTGGTTGTGCATACCTTAAATATATGTATTTACGCTGCACTTTCAAACACACCTCTTTCTTTTTTTGTCGTGACTGATGGCTTCCTCTGGTTTAAAACACTTGTTCTTAAATCATCCTGCAGCGACGCTCCCTGACTGACTTGTAGCTGAGAACGGCAGCATATGTTCCCGAATGACACAGCAGGTGCTCTTCCCTGTTCATGCAGCGAAGCAGGCTTTCTGTGGTGTGTTAGTCTTCAAAGTCTTCCTCCCAAGACTGTAATGCAGTCTGTCTTTTTTTGCTTTTTCATGCCTCCTCCCATAATAGGCTCTGCGTTTGCACTGGGTTGCAGAACAGCAGCAGCCTCACCTTTTTGCCTCACGTTGTTGCAGTGCTGAATGAAGATGGAGTCTGTGTGTGCGGCCTGAGGGCCTCTCCTCAGAAGGCATCTGCTGCCTCACGGCACCTGATCAAATCACAGCTGACATATGGAAAAAAAAAACAAAAAACCCACACCCTGCAGATGAAGCATAAAGTAAACTGGAGGATATTGTTTACCCTGAATCTTCTCACCCTTTCCTTCCATCACAGCCTCTTTCTTTTCTCCATGCTGTTGTTTCCTCTTCTTTCCTTCCTCAGCGACCTTTTCTGGCTCGTAAATGGATTTCTAACAACGTTCACGTCTCTCGCAGATCGTGCTGAAAATTTATCACGTTGACGCAAGCATAATCCAGAGGAACAAACACATTGGTCGCTATCTGTTAAAATATTCAGTGTTGCCTGATGCGGCGTTGCCAAACACAACATACGCTGCTGTTGAAGGCTTCCATCCTGATCGACAGCGATAACGCCGATGAATATTTCACCGTTACAGAATGTGGGTCGCAGCGAGGAAGCGAGGCCTTGCGGGGATCGCCATAAATATCTTCCTCTCTCTGGTTTTTAATGGTTGCGCTTTATTAGGGCTGTGCAGCTCACAAGTAAAAAGGTCCAAGGAAACCCAGAGGAGCACGGAGGAGCCCGAGGCGAGGAGTTACTTCATCTGCAGAGAATCTCTTGTTTTTGTTTCACCAGGCATCGTGGAGTTCCTTAAAATGAAAGAAGCGAACAAGCGTTTCTGTCAGAAAAATGCAAAGCGAGAGAGGAAGGGAGGAAAATATAAAAGGGGGAGACTCGTGCTGTGCTGTTTTTGTGTAAAAGGCACACATGACTCCTTTGATAATGCTGCCTGCGGAGAGCTGAAAGTGGTTTAGTCATGCCTCTTTCTTTTATAAAGGTGAGTCCAGGTGAAACAATCGCCTGCATAGAAAAGATGGATGTCGCTCATTTATTAGTGAAGTTGTGTGTTGAAGTGAGGGGAGGACATGACAGAGGATATGACAGAGGCTTTGCAACCCTACGCCTCAAAGCTAGCCCTGCTTTTTTGTTTGTTTCTGTCTGAATGTGACAATAATTAGCAAAAATAAATTGACATTGGATTCACTAAGATATGAAACTAGTCACTGAGACCAACCTGAGGTCGTAGGTCAAACCGGCAGGAGACTCAATACAATTTCAGCTAACAGAGTCGCCCTCTACTGGCCATCGTAAAAATGTTCTAGTTCTAATTCAGTTAGTCAGCTACGAAAGGTTATTTACAAAAAATCATTAAAAGGAAAAAAAAGATACAGGATTAGCTGTACTTATAATCTGAATCAAATGATAATCTGTTTTTTTAAATCTAGTTCTGTGAGTTACGTCAAATTTCAAATACAGGGCCGGTAGTGCTGATAACAATACCCGTATTTTTCATCTACAATGGCAGCTTATGTTGAGGAGAGCAGTGTGTCACGATTTATAGGATGAATAATCATTAATTACAAAATATACACATTTTAATGACCACTAAGACACATTTTTCACTTTCCACAGTAATTAGTTAATACAACAAAACACACCTTTTGCTTTTTTTTTTTGCTGTTTTGTTTTGTTTCTGTCTCTAAAGCACTTTGGGTGAAGTTCTGATCTTTAGGTGTGATATATAAATAAAATAGAAGTGCCAGTCAACATGGAAATGTTCAGACATTTAAAATAACAGAGTTCAGTGAGCTGCATACTGAATTTAGAAGATAGAAATAAAGTATTGATCCTATTGCGCTAGCATCCATACAAATACCAGCTTTGGTATCGATACTATCGATGACCTCTATTTTTGGTCTGCATCAGCGTTATCGGCGTGCCCCGGGGATGCAGGTCAATCCAAAAAGGTTTGGCCTCAGCTGAATCTGACATACTTATACAACTATAAGTAAACACACGAGTACCATTTGGTAACGACAAAGCTGAACACTCACACTGCTGATGAGTAACTGCAGTAACAACCAAGCGTTAATTATTCAGGTAACAGCAGGTTAGTGCACACGCAGCACGACTCAGAGTGGCGCCGATTTGGGAGCAAATGATGTTACGAAAGCCAGACTTTGGGAAGTTCCCCACATGTCTCCATGGACGTAAAAAGGGTCATTTATCGGGTTTGAGGCGAACTTTAAAGCACGAACAGAACAAATGTGTTGAATTTATTCTGCACCCACAGTCGGAGACCCCAGCTGTGCAAGTGTGTGGTGAGCTCATTAATCCACCTCGAGAAAATGTCTCTGGTGTTTTGTGCACTACGCCACGTTCGACGGATGTTTTACACTTTTGTAACAAGTCCTACATGCTAAAGGACTTTGGTTATGTTAACTATTCACCTTAAAAAAAGCCTGAACTAATTAATTCCATTGAACATATAAATCATCAAAAGATGGAAAGAAATTTAAAAAGAATAAAAGCTTAATTTTCTGGTATTTGTCAGTGGGAGTTGTGACTAAAGCAGGACTTATGGTCCAGTGGAGGTAGTGCGTTTGGTGTCCGCTCTGCTTCAGGGATGAAGTGAGCTCTGTTGTCAGAGTTGTCAGTGTATAGATGATGTGGTACAGGCGCTCTGTGGTTACAACCTGAGTGTTAAAGCCAATGAAAAGTGCCCACTGCAGTCAATGTCTCTGTTTCTATTCTGTAGTTTTTGATCTTTGAAGTTTTTTTCGCAGTGAACTCTGTTGTTGCTCACTGCTCCATTCTGGCACTGTTGTCAACCAGTCAGCATCCGGAAGATGCTTACATCATCTGCTGACAGCGATGCGCGGTCAGGATTTTGAAGGACTGCATGGGAGTGTCTGGGGTGGGTGAAAACACCTCTACACACAATTGTGGGACCACAAATCCCACTGAAAGGTTTGGAATCAGTTTCTCAAACTAGGCTGGAGTAATTGGCTCTGTAATGTAGTGGTTTACATGTAAGCCCGAAGAAGAAAAAATCTCTGGTTTGATCTCAGGACGAGGCACAAATACCTTTGGGGTTGTATCAGGAGGGGAAATCTCAATCTCTCTGCTTTGCTGCTAATAACAGTTTGATTTCTGAAGCTGTACAAATGTGTAATTATTATTTCTAACAGTCAAAATTACATTATAGCCACGTTGATTTGTAATTCTAACTATTCTAACTATTTTGTTGTGAAGGCTGATTTAAATCTCTGGATGGATGGGCGACACCCGCACGCACACATCTCTGGCTCTATCAGCGGGATGTATGACCACATTCCTCCTGCAGGGATATAACCTGCGTGGTTGCCATATCTCACAGTGTGTCGCGCCCACCTGCTGGCACATTTCTTATTTGCACATAGTAAATCGAGGCCTTGGCAAAGCCGCGCCCTTATCTTCATAAGTCAAACAAACAAAACACACCGCCACTTTAAGTCTGACGTTTCTCAGGACTAACCAATTCAGTTTAGTTATGCCATGAGATCGTGTCTCCATTGGTCAGGGTGGCAGTAATGGAACGAGATTAACCTCGCTCTACAGTAATTACCGTGGCAGAGCATATTTGAGAGGACTAATGGCTGTTTTCAAGAAGCCCGTGGACTCAATATTTCAATTAGTCGGATGTTTACTTGCGTTATTTGAAATACGAAGATGAGGAGAGGGTATAATGACACCTGGCAAAATTCAAACAGAAACATTTTAATACTTAATAACATAATTTAGACAGCGCAGTAAGAGAGGCATGAATAGCATGAGATTAAAAAAACATGTTCAAAGACCCTGCTTGAAGTACTGCTTATTGCAATACTTTGTATTACTTTCTCTTGTGATTCAGCAATCGCCGATACACTTGTGTTAGATATCAGTATTTTTATTCCAGATTAGCACCTTCATGATTCATCGTGGTGGAATTTATTGCATTTAGGAAGAAGATACTTTAACGAGGGCCCAAACAGGCACCAAAACAGCGAAAACACGGGCATTTTATTCTTCTTCAGGTGTCGTTACATGTGCACCAAGTGCCATTTTTTTTCATGTGCAATGATAGTGAGGTAATTCTTCGTACAGTTACAAGTCTCTCCCCTCCAAATGATATTATTTACCAATTAATTTGTGAGTAATAACTGAGCAGTGAGTCTCTCAGCCTGGGGATGCTCTTCAGCTCCATATGTTGGACTACAGCCAGGGTTCCGCTTAAAGATGGTGAAGAATGTCTGACATCCCATGAAATTAAAGTGAAAGTTTCTGTGAAAACAGTTTACGCAGTTACATCTGAATTGAATACTGCTTTTTAGATATTTTATTTGTGCACATCGATAATAATGGACAATAATCTACAAATATTATTTTGTTGCTAACATACGTTGATCTGTATTTATACAAACTGGCCAAACTGCTCATTCCTGTGAAGAGCCTTGTAAATCCATTAATTTTCATCCCCAGCAGTCTTCTGCTGCGTGAGCGTGAATGAGTGTGAAGTGTGTGTGACTCTGCGCCTGTGTGTGTACATGCATATGTATAGATATCTGCATAGCTGTAACTGAGGGGCTGGTTAAGTGCTAACAAAGCTGCTGGCACAGATCCGTGTTGTGTGAGAGCGGCGGATTTCCCAAGACGGCTATTAGTCCGATGCACACAAGGACGTATCGGAGACTGCATACTAAACATATTTTACATATGTGTGTGTGTGTGTGCACAGTACTGTGTGTTAGTTTTTGTAAATGTGCATCTGTGTCTCAATACTGAATCAAATTAGATTTTATTTCTAGATGTTTTATATTGTTTCCTTAAAATAAGCCAGAGTAAAATATGCCAGAGCTGATTTCCTACCACAGTTATATTGTACAAAAAGCTTTTGTTGTTCTGAGGCTGGGTTTTCTCTTATTTCTGATTTGGTAAATTAAATTTAAGAGAAATGTACACGCTGCAGCACAAAGTTAGGGTCACAACCAGGAGCTGCGTTAACTTTAAGCTATGCATGTAAGCTGTTTTCTCATGTACGGTAAATGATGGGGTAAATGCTCAAACTGACATCTCTAAGTTATTTATTTCCCCCCAAATCCCCCCAAAATTCATCTTCTTCCCACATATATGTGTTATGAACATATGAATCCTATATAAATATCAAAGAAAAGAGAAAATAAGCTGGAATCTGCAAGAGTTTGACATATTTAAACATTAATTAAAATGGCTGCAGATTGATTTTATCTGTGATGATTAATCAGTTCATTGAGCTTTTGGCTCAAGTGTTCATGATGCTGTTTTGTGTAGTAGTTTCCTGTTTCAGTTTGATACTATTGGCGTGCTGATGAACTTGAGCCCTGACCTGAACTCTGTCCAACAGCTCTGGGATGATGTGGAACGCCAACTGTGAGCCAGTCGGTGCTTATCACCCAGCATCAGTGTTGGACCTCACTAAAGCTCCTGTGGATGAAATCCCTGCAGCAGGTTCAACATCTGCTGGAACGTCTGCGGGCAGAGGAGCGGAGGCTGTTAGAGCAGCAGATTAATAGTCAGAGTTTTTAACTGTGATGTCATGTGATTCAAGTGTCATCATACATGTGACCACAAAGCACATCGTGCTCTTGGCTCTTTGTGATGTCAGAGACTAAATATTCCCTAATGTGGCGTCTCTGGGACACAGGTTGGGCTATGAAGCTCCACCCACCTGCTGTCAACCCCTTCTGCTTGAGAGGAAGGAGTTTAAACACGTTCTTTCTCGTGGCAAATATCTTTGTTCTTCTTCTTCCTTCTTTGTCATTGTTTTTCTTCATCTTTCTTCTTCTTCATCTTTCACCTCCATCTCTTCCAGCTGTTCCCTTTAGGGGTTACCAAAGCCTCCATCTCATCTGCATCTCCACTACATCCATGAACCTTAGTTTAGACACAATGATTGACTCAAGTTGACTCAAGTTACACCTTTTTTTCTGAGTCCCTATATTTTCCACTTCTTAAGGGTGGATTTTTGGAGGGTGGAGGGGATGTTGTCAGGCCAAATCATTTGAAAGCTCACACCAGAGACCCGCATTTCATGTGCACACCTCAAAGATTTTAAAACTTTATCAGTATAATATTTTATAAAGTACATGTTTACAAAATGTTGCTTGACTAAGTTAAAACCGCTAGATTAGGGTTAGAAAAATCTCATGGTTTTTATTATAATACAATGGTAGTATAATACGGGTTTATTGGTTGCTGTGGTAACACGACCTCACTTTGTCTGGGCAAACTAATTAAAAATGCCTATTTCTAAATACGTTACTTACAAAGCCATGATGACTGTCGTGCACACCGCACAGATTTTTCTTCATGAACACAAAGAAACAGACTTTTTTTAAAGGGAGTGTTTTGTTGTTTGTCCACATGAGATCGGGCTGATGTTTCAGAAAACTCAGGGCTGCACCAAGGTCGAAGAAAAAAACATATCTTAAGCTTTGAATCATGAAAATCTGCTCTACTTGAGTCCAAGGACAAAAAATATTGAGCTAGAATTGAGCAATGATAGGACGGAATGATTTAAGTGTATTTTTCATTGATCGTTCAGCCAGTAATGTCCTGCTGGAAAGTTAAACCACAGCCACATTCAGCATGGTGAACAGTATCTGCAGGTTGGTGTAGCTAACCAAACCTCTCATTATTCGAGCATTTTTAGCTGAGAGCCACCAGAATGCTAAAAGAAACTCAATCTTTGTTCCAAAAGAGTTAACACAATCACTGCCAGAGAGCAATGTCGTAAACATGCAAACCTTACACAGGTGAGCTCGCTTGGATTTGAACCCAGAGCCTCATTGATGTGAGCCACAGTCCCCCATTTTCCACACGCCACAGCTTATGTTTCTTAAACCCCACAAGTTTCAGATAATGTCTAAATTTAGATGAAAATGTTTCGTATTTTTGATGTGCTCTCACACTTTTATACCCCACAGCGTAACCACTCCTGGAGTTAGGAGACCTACAGATAAAGGATGCTTAACCATTGCCAGCATATATTGTTTTACTATGAAAAAGACGACACAAATAGATTGAGAGATTTATTATAATGTGTTACAAATAACATGGTACTGATTTTTTTTATTGCACTGCATGATTTTGATATCACTAAAAACTAAAATGTGTCTGACTGATGATAAAGACCCAGAAGCTGACTGGGAAAATAGAAAACGCTCTTACTCAGTGGGTTTCAGACTGCAGTGAGTGCGATTGATCATCTGTGGTGATTTTAATGTGTTTAAAAATCACAGAGAGCCACGGGGGGATCCGATCGCAGCACAGGCTTTTAGATTTTCACCAGCCTCTTTCTTATTTTTCTGAACTCGTGAGTCTGGATGCTGTGAGATGTCAATTTGCCAAAAGCCTTTTGTGAGCTCACGCTCAGATTACAAGTGCTGGCAACATCTCAGATGCAACATTTCAAATACATTTGCCAGCCATGCAACACCCTTGTATGCTCGTGCTTGGATCACAAGTATCAGAACTGTCAGTGACAGGAAGTGATCTCACAGCTTGCATGCAGAAAACTAGGACTGTGGTCCTGCACGAGAGCTTGCTGTCCTCAGAAGTGAATTTCATCATTAAATGTCATCGCGAGAAATGTGAAATCGCAAAAGGCTGAGCCTGACTGAGGATGAGCGAGGTCAGTGGTATCCACAGCGACTGCCTAACCTCACAGAGACAGACAGTCTGAATATATGAGAGGGGAGGGAGGGAAGCTCAGGGAGTGTCCGACTCCTTTCATCCCGGCCGTCTCTCGGAGATCATCCTTATTGTTAGCCGTCAGTGGGATGAACAACAAAACACTCCATTTAAAACTGTAAACCTCACGTCAGTTTGAAAATGCAGCTCCTGTTCCAGGTCCCTGCAGCATATTGTCTCGTCCCGCCTGTCACCTGCTTGAGTTATTTCACAGCTTTGGCAATGACAGCATTAATACAAAGGCGTGTTTGTCTGCAAGGAATTTCTCACCCTTAGTGCATTTTCTAACTTTCTGGGTGCCTGTCTTGTCTTTCTCCTCCCTCTTCAGCCCTCTGCTCACAGCTATTAGTCATTCCCTGTAAGTGCTGAGTATGATGAGAACTTGGCAGGAGAGAAGCCTCCCCTGCTCAATCAGCGCTCCTGCAGAGACCAGTCCAATGGGCTGTCCTCAGCCCGGCTGCCAGACCCGGCTGTGTGTTTCCTGAGCTACAACGAGGGATGAGAGGCTCAGAGAGAAATGGCTTGATTTTATGGAGGGAGGAACTGAGCTAGAGGGAGACAAAAAACTAAACAAACAAACAAAAAAAAAAAAGAGAGTGAAAGAGGACAAGTGAACAGCCTCGGAGCAGAGTGTCGACCTGCTTGCCAAAATATGTGAGGCTCTCGTGGAACCCATCGCTGGCTGTGACCCAACTCCTGTGAGGAGAGAGGGCTTCGTGGCTGGAGGGGGGCAGGGTAAACAAAACATGTCTGTAGCTCTCTGAAGAACAGCCGCATCGCCAGATGTTCAGTTTTATCCAGGAAAGGCCCTGCAGGATGTGTTAACATCGATTTAACTGCAGACTAATAGCTCAGTGGGGTTTCACCTGACCACATTCAAAGTGCTTTAGTTATACATTTTAAAGGTTTTCTTTTGCTTCTCTGAAGCACCACCTCTTAGCAAGGGGTCAACAAATCATATGAAACTGAGCGTGTGCACCTGAAAAACAGAAAAAAATATAATAAGTTCTCACTTAGGGCTGTCAAATAATGCCATGCCACCTCTTTCAGCGTGTCTTTTGGCATTAGTAATCAGTTCAGATTATCAGTCTTTTAAATAGTTTCATACTTGGCAGGCCTCAGGCAGAAGAGTATAAAGAGTTCAGGTAAAATCCCCATTAGTCCAGGTGTTCCACAGGGAGCCATACTTGAACCTCTTTTATTCACCCTGAACACAAACAATATTATCTCTGCTTTGTTATACCTGCTTCCCTTAATCTAGCTGTGGCAAATATGCAGCTTTTAATACATTTCAAAGATCTCTTACAAGGTCACCTAAAAGTATCCAACTGATGGTCCATATTCAAACCCAACATGGTTATAATCTCCAGATTTTCTTAAATTGAACTAAAGGAAAAAATCCTGTTACAAAGGTCTTTTCTTTAAAATCTTGACCTCAATGGTTCTACTTTAAACCTGCTTTAAAAACAGGTTTAATAATAATAATGGTTTTACTTGGTTTAATCATTAAAAATCTCTTGGTTGAGGTTTATGAAAAGATTGCGAGTTCAAATCCACTATGTATGATACTGGCTTAAACCTTGCAGACAGTTACATTTATGTGTGTCTAAACACCTCAACATTGCATGCCACCAAACACTCCTGTTAGTCTGCAACACTGAGTAGATGCGTAACAAAAACTTCTTGTAAGTTACGAGCAAAGAAGAATGATACAGAGATAAAACAGTGCTACACATCCAGCCAAAAACAAAAACAAAAAACAAAAAACACATCTTGAAATCTACACATTGGGAACTCTTAGGAATGAACAGGATTTTTGTGTTTTAGAAAAAGCTTTGAGAACGTCACTGCACAGGTGTCTGGTCAGTCTGTAGTCAGTGTCCTCTGCCTGTTCGTTTCAACATATTTCAGGGTCTCTGGTGACAGGAAGAACCACCGGTCTTATCCAGGCCAGCTGTGTAAAGACATGAAAGTAAAGCCATGGGGTTGGAGGGCTTGCTGTTTCTGTGTGTGCATCAGCTCTTCACAGCTCAGGAGATGCAGCGTGTGGGAGAGTTCAGGCAGGGTGGCCACAGTGACGGCAAGGTTACCGCATCACATACATGTGTGTGTGAGGAGATGGTGTGTCAGCTGCAGTCGAGGCTGTAGGCTGATTTGTTGTATCAGAAATTGCTAAAAACATACTGAGAACAGCTGGAAATGAAAAAAAAGAAGCTTAAAACACATTTTTTTGTACTAATGTAATAATGTACTAATTATTTTATTTGTGTTTTTATCTACTACTGTTGTCACCTCAACCAATGAGGAACCTTGAAGCTCACAAACTTCACACAGACAGGCTGTGGACAGGTTTGCACTTTCTTGCTGTGAGCCACTGAGCTGCTAATTAACATCAAGTAAACACATAATAACATTTTTCATTTATCAATTAAATTTTGTCTTATCTACCTTGACCAAGTAGGACTAATTTACGTGGTTATGCATAAAATCTTTGAACTAAGTTCTTGCATTGCTCACATCAAAACAAGTTCATCCACAGTTTTCTGTCACAAATGGGCATGCACACTATTTTTTTGCATACCAAAAGTTTTTTCCAGACTTCACCAAATTTGGCTTCAGATGATCTTTAGACAAAGAAGTTGGAGTGACTGATTCATGCACCGTTCTCATTCCCAGCATTCATTTCAGTGCGTTTCCCTGCTTATTCCTCACAACTTTCATCTTATTACGCCACTCCTTACTGGTTTGTGATTGAGACAACAACACCAGGCAGGTTCCTCCCACTCTTAGGTAGCTTGTGTTACTATACAGTCATTAATCAAAGTAAACTCCTTTGATCACTTTGGCCCAGCAAGAAGAGCCGTCTGTTGAGATGTCTCACTTAGGCTACTCTGAGAACCAGGGTTACATAAGTAACCTAAATTTATCTGTCATTAAAGCTTCTGATTCATGTGTAGAGCTGAAATGCGTATTTAGTAATCATCAGCAAACATATTTTTTCTTCTTCCCGCTTCTTTTTTATACCCTACTTAATTATTTTGGGGCATTTTAGGTGATTTAATGAGAACGCAATTTATCTCAGGTTCATCGTTACAGCTCCCAGCCTTTCACTTCTATGTTTAAATGACTGTATTTTTAGCTGTGCTGAAATATTGATACCATTAAAGCACGACACATTAAAGTTTCAGTCTGCTCTGCCTGAGTGGTTCCTGCTCTTTAAAAAATCATTTTAAAGAGATCATATTATAAAGACCTTTAAATCTCAGGTAGGAAGGGTGGATGAGAGTTTAAAATCCCCCCTCAGTTTTCACAAACCTACTTTTCTTAACTTTTATATTTAAAAAAGAAAAAAATGAATGTCTAAGTTATTACAAGCTCTGTTCAGTGAGTTTTTGACCCTGAAATTTTCCCCTTATAGAGACGTATTGCTGGAGCTGTGTGCAGATATTACTTTGGTCTAAAAAAAGGTTTAAATTGTCTTGTATTGCCATAAAAATAAGACTGAATTTAAGATTAAGCAGTGACAAACAGTGGACCAGGTCCTTCTATGCAAAAGTAACATCACAGAAAGCCAAAATAAGGATGAAATAAGGTTTACAGTGCAGTGATTAACAGTATATTTCTGTTCTTTGCAATACTGCCAAGATTCATTTTGGATTATTTGTTAGTTAGTTGATTTGAACATACAAGAACGCAAGAAATAGGATGTAAGAATAAAACTGTTATATTTCCTTCAGAAACACATCTTTTTACCTAATTAGAAGTTTAATAAGCGTTTGTATGTCAGTTTCAGCCTCCTTCCTGTTCACTCGGTTCGTTTTCTGTTTACCTTCTTTGCATTAATCCTTTTTTGCGTGCCGTGTATAAAAGGCTTTCGGCTCCTTCACCTCTAAAAGTAGATGCGTTTACGCTCTGTGCTACTTTAAAGCAAAAGCATTTAGTGAGAAGAGGTGAAAAGTGAATCTCTGGCAGGTTTAAAGCAGTTCACAACCTCCTGCGGTGGATTTTATTTTTCCTGGCTTTGCTCTGCTTTGTTGGCTTGTCAATTGTGAGGGCCAACAAGGCCGAGGTACTCCGGGTGAATCTGGAATGAGTCAGGCCATTTCATTGTATTCAGCGGAGAGAAGCTGGAGGGATTTAGTGCTCCTTGAGAAAAATAGAAAGCTCTCCGGAGAGCTGGACCTGGACGTTCGAAACATTTGGCTGTGAGCAGCATTTTGATGGGTTGTGCTCTTAGGAAATGCCCCCCCCCTTTGGACGTGTGTTGTTATCTTGTGCTGTGCTGTGTGGCCGCTGATTACTATGCAACACTGCTTGGACATCTGAATCAAGGTGGTCTCTTGTAGACAGCACAAGGCCGAATATCATCATGTGTACAAAACAGAGACAGCTACATTTGGTTTTCCTCTAAGATCTAATTTTCATTTTTAAGTTAGGCCTGAACAGCCTGTAAAGAAAAAAGGTTTTAGGTTTTAAAAGATTTTGCAGCATAAATTGCAACCCTACCCATGTTGTGTTGTTTTGTATCTGTGCACTATTGTTTTAAGCTAAATGAATCACTTCTCTCTGGTAACAATTATCCCAAAATCCAGTGACCTCAGTGTATGTGAATCAGGCTGAACTGATGAGCTAGCCCGAGGCTTTCATCCAACAGTTTAACAACTTTTGTAAAGCCCTGTTAAACTAAACACACCTATGAGTGCCGTCTCAATAAGGAGAGATAATTAGAAGGAGCTGACTGTAATTTATTGATATACAGCATTCAGTTATGCTATTTGGTGATTAGACTCGGATGGACCATCACAGCAGAATGAAATCCTAGCGGTGATGGGAATTGGGGCAAGACCCCCCCGGAGTCTAGATGCCGGTGGTGAAGATAAGATGGAGGCTTGGATGGAGTGAGGAGGTGGGGAGAATGAGAGATGGGAAGTGGAGGCTGATTGATGAAAGATAATTGGACTACAGAAATGATGTTGCTGTTGAGTTTTACCGTGTGGAAAAGTGGAAGTGATGTAATTAACATACTAGCAGCCAAACACCTGGACAAGAAGACAGATGAGTGAATACAGATCTTCCTTATTGATCTTACACACAGGCTTCATTTGGGGATTGCAGTCACACCCCGTTTAGCAATTCTGGCTCTTAGATGTAAAGGCATGTCATATCCACGATCTGAGAAGACAACTTTTCAGCTTTCAAACTTCATCAAAGTCCTAATGCGGTTTAGCTGACATTAGAGTTTTAAAATGTTAGGATTCATCGTGAAAAAACAAACTGTTCGTTTTTACTGTTGCAGTTCACGCCTGACTGGGCTGCCATATGCAGTTCTGTGTTAAATGAACGTGCAGTAAGGAGCGGTGAATAATCAGTGGGCAACGTTCAGCATGTTTAATGCTCAGAGATTGACTGTGCTCTGAAGACTGCTGAATTTGAAATATCTGTCTCGCGTAGTGTTTTATACTGAGTGTGGATCAAATAGCTGAAAATAGAGCCATCTATAAATAAAATATGGTCGAAAAAGATCTTTTTATTGCTTTCATCTGCAGAGAGAGAATCTCTCTGACAAGTTTATTATTCATCCACACACACACACACACACACAGGCACGCACGGCCCATGTGCTTGCATTTTATTCACAGATTTGCATCTTCGTGAGACGTCAGCTCACCAGGAACGCGTCGTTCAAAGGCTCCATGATGGTTTATTATTCCACCCCCACTCCACAGTCACCAAAAGAGTAGAGGCAATGACCTTGAAGCCAAAAGAAGATGTGAGCCTGTGTGTGTGTGTGTGATAGACACAAAGATACAGATCTCATCTCGGCTGGTTCGGCCGTTGTGACAAACGACAGCTCGACCGCCGGCGCCGCACCTCGGGCTGCCGGTGGAGAAATGACTCCGCTTTACTCCAGCTCTTCATTCATCTTCACCCGCCTTCTTCACTTTCACGTTTGATCCTTCTGCCGTTTCCATAGTAACCACCAAAACCACCCCCACCCTGGGTTAGCAGTGGGAGAGAAGCATGCTGGGTAATTTGACTTCACCTAAAACGTTTCTCCTCTGGGACTTTTTCTGTCCTTGAACCATTTTTCCTTCATCATACACCAATTTTCCTGCTCGAGGTGGACTGAATTAAATATTTAGCATATAAGACGTTTTCAAATATAAGCTCATCTTTTTGAACCGTGTTAAAGGATCCGATATCTACGGACATAAAATTTGTTAAATTTCAGACATTTGTCCACATTTACTGTATGATGCTTTCAGGGAAAGGACTACAGAATATGTTTCAATTTAAACTGTATATAAAAGCTAGTTGGCAAAGTCTCAATGTAAAGTCTTTAAGTCAGAACCTGCTTTATCCTCCCGTTTGGGCTTACGTAAAAATTCAACATCAAAGATCAAGAAAACGGCGGACTAGAGGAGTCGCCCCCTACTGGCCATTAGAATGAATGCCGTTTTAAGGGCTTCCATAATGGCTTTACTTTGACCTGAAAGCCCCGTCTGTGTTTGACATGCAGTCTGTGGTGAATAAGTGTATGTGTAAGTTATGCGTTGAAGTGATATTAAATACTGAAAAGCTACCATTTATGGTATTATGTATAAAAAGGGGCTTTCTATACACATGTAAGAGATATTATACAGACTTCAACCATATGTAAGACAGCATATTTCTCCCATCTTGGCCTCTCTTAAATACAGAATCGAATTCAAAATCCTTCTCTCCACATGGCTTGTCTCTCCATACTAACCCTTTGAGGTTTAATTGCAGTGATGAACATGGTTTATTTGGTAGAGTTGAATTTGAAGTGTAGTTTAGCTGATAGTATTCACTGTGTGTGTATTGTAGAGACTCAATTTGAACATCCAGGTCGGAAACACCTTTACAATAAGATTCGAGAAACTAAAAGTATTTACACTTTGCACATTCATTTTTCTTTTCACAAAGTGAATCATTTATAGGAAAGCTTTGGACAACAAGCTCATTCTTCACTGCTTTTGTTCAGCTTACTCTTTGAAGCTTATGTGTGTCGCATCTCGGTGTCACTGATGGAAACTCCCTGGCAGCAAAAGAGCGAGAAACTAAATTTTCAGCACCTTTGAGGACACAAACTGTCAAAACAACGCTGATATGTTTTCTCAGTTTGTAAATCTAATCTTTGAATTTCTTAGCTCAGTTCACCTGTTTACCCGTTAACGCTCGCTGGTGCTTACACAGAAAAATCTGCTGCTGTATTTTGAATAAAATCATCTCATTCTGAATCACTGATCTGAAAGCACAGAATCAATTTTCTCAATTTGTAATAAGAACACAATAAAGATTAGGGTAGTATTTTTCTGTTTTCTGTTGGGAAACATTTAGTAATATAAGCTACACTTATAAACGAATCCACACAAATAAAGAGCTTACAACTTTTAGCTATTTGTGTTACAAAAAAACGGAGTTGCTGTGGGTCTAAACACAAGCAGTAGTGCACCTGACCGCAGCAAATGAGGACAACATGGGGGTGCAGGGGTTAGCAATGTTGACTCACAGGAAGAAGGTCTGAGTTAGACTTCATCATCTGGCCTGGCCTTTTCTTGTCGAGTTAGCATCATGTTTGTGTGTCCTCTCACAGTCCAAAGACATGCTCTTGGTAGGGTTAGGTTCATTGGTAATAATAAGCTGCCCGTGAGTGTAAATGGCTGTCTATCTGCGTTCGCCCTTCGACAGTCTTGTGATCTGTCCAAGGTATGCCCTGCTCTCACCCAGTGCTAGCTGGGATAGACTCTAGACCCTGATACGGATGATATCCTTTGTCCTTAAAATTCCCCTGATTCTGGTTTGTGCAGCTGTGGATATGAGTACCTGATTTTGCGTGTTTATTCCCCTCTGGAGTTCCCACAGGACTCTGTGCAGTCCTATGAGAACCTAAGTATAGCCTTACTGCTTCTAAAGAAATTGAATGTAAGTGAAATCATATGCACTTCATTAATTGAATCACTGTTCAATACCCAGGACAAAAAAAAATGTAATGTTTTGCTTTTGGTGCTCCGATACCTCTGCAGTTAAAACATTGAAATTAGTCGAGCTGTAAAATGAAAATCACAGACCCAGACTAGACTAAAACTGTAAAATGTAGTTAGAAATAACTTCTCACAATGGGAAAGAACTCCTTATTAGTTAGTGTCTTTGAGCTACATCAGCTAGTACACTGAATGCTGACGTTTTGGCCACTAAAGACTTTTACATCACACCATTTTTTTTCTTCACTGTATTTTAAAACAGGCATAATTGAGATCTGAGTGGCTTAAACATTAACCTTAATAAAATGTAATAATCCAGTGATGAAAACATGGCGTGACATGGCATTATGAGTCAAAGCTCCTAAGTGTGGCCTTGAATTCCTTTTTTTCTCCAGCATGCATTAGCTACTGTTCAATACGTCAACACTGAGGCTGTTTGTAAAAAAGATGGTTGGTTTGCTGAGCAGTGAAAAGACATCAAGTGTTAAGCTGCATAAAGTTGATTGAAGAACAGTGCTAGCACATAACTGCTGCTGTGGCATGTTGACAGATATTTTAGTAAGTGAAACAATGGCTTATAAAAGAGAAAGCTCCCCTGGAAGCATTTACCGGAGAAAAATCGAGGAAGAAACAAGGCTTATGTTGTTTCATTACAGTTTTAATGCTCTGAATGACGCTGATGGATTGGGCTTTTGCATTTTTCAGGCAGTTAAAGACAACTCCAGTAAAGCAAGAAAAATGCCACATTGTAAAGGTTTTTCTTATAGCTCGAGAAATGTGGATTGTGCAGAAATGTCCACATGCTTCTATTTTCACTCCCTCAAACAAATCAACATTTTGTTTTATACCAAAACCCCCTTTTTCTGTTATTGCACTTTATTAGCGATATAACTTAACTCAAGTGCTGTTCAGAGAAACTCTTTTTACTGCACTACAGAAGTGCAAATAGTTTTCAGACAGACTTTTTTTTTTTGTCGAGATGGGGGGAAAAGAGTGTTGAGTCATTTTAGAGAACACTCTGTGTTCCCAACCTCTGTCACTCCAGCTCCCCCTCACAAGATTTATGACTGAAAAATCCCTTTTACACATCTGTTATCTTCTTCTGCTTCTGTATTTTTCATCACCTCTCGCTGCCTCCCCCTCTTTGCCTCTCTGTGCCGGTGGGAATCCCGGCTGTGACGCCAGAAGCTGATGCTGCAGTAAAGCACCGACTGTGCTGCTGAGGCTTTGATTCGGGATGCTGTAGTGCCCTTCATGTGTCAAACAATTAGCAAAAAAAAAAAAACTGCAGTGAGAAGGGTAGGAGAGCAAGCTGAATCACGAGTGAGGTTTAGACTTTTCACTCATGGCTCTCTTTCTCCTGTTTGCCCACTTTTTTTTTTTTTTCATTGAAAAAA
>VUQR01014220.1:0-18102 GCA_015108515.1 Hemichromis elongatus | reverse complement strand
TGGGCTCTTATTTTGGAAATCTGACAGCTTTTATCCAAAAAAAAAAAAAAAAATCTGACATGTAAAATCTGACTTCATCAGTTCCAGATTTTTTGAACCAACTCTGAGTCTGCGACTTCGCTCCTCCTGTTGCACCTGAACCAGCTAAATGAAACTGAGTTTCATGTTCACATTGATAAATTTGCCATCAAAGCTCAGAGCGGAGCATGTTATTTAGAGTCGAATCAGCTCAGAACAAAATCTGCAAGCACATTGTTTTGATTCTGCCACTCAGCTGGACAACTGTCAGCTTGTCAGATCCTACTTGCATGTCATATGCACTGAAACTTTTACTGTATAAATATAAAATAAAATCTGAATGTCACAGACTCATACATGCAAAACACACTGACTACACAATGACAAATGATTGATCATTGATCTGTCATACTGAAGGACTGTCTGCAACAGCATCTTGCTGTAGATATTGTGAGTGTTTTGGTGGATATGAGGTTGAAATGACATTAAAAGAAAATTAACTAAGTTTGTGAGTTTAAAGTGACTTTTTTAAATGCAGGCTGCAGATGAAAAATCTGTTGCAAAGTTATATGTACAGCTCCATTTAAGGAAAAATCGGGGTGTGTAAAAGACAAAACAATTTTATATAGAATATTTATTTCTTTTAATCTCTATGTGGTTTATTGGCTTTAATGATGACTGAAAAGACAAAGCTCTTTCTTCCTTTTCTATTCTTTAGGATAAACGTTATAATCCACAGTGACACAATTTCATATTTCTTGGTACACTGGATTAATACCCGTTGCCATGGTGAATCTTGGTTTTTGAGCTCCATTAATATGGGCTTTCTTTCACACATACAGCGCTGTGAAATACTTCTTATTCTTATATAAACTACATTTTTTTTTACAAAGCTATGTTCAATTTCACTAGCCACAGGACTGATTACTGACAGACCTGCTGTTTCAAGAAATAACTTAAATAGACCTTAACACTGGATGTAGGCTGTGGTGTTTAAATGACAATTGGTACAAGGTGGCCCAAAGTGTACCAAGAAAATATTACTCCATACCGTTACATCACCAGCAGCAGTATAAACCACTGATTTCATCTGGCCAGTGTATTTCAATCCTGTATCTTCAATCAAGGTTTTATAATATTTATGTTTAAACATTACCTGTGATTTAACGTGTGAAAAAATGGCCTGAAATACTGATATTTTCAAGAAAATATCAGTATTTGATACATGTAACTAATATTTTGTAGCCCTCATTATACACGTTTAAAATTTGGAGCATCAAATTTTCATGTCAGTGAGAGACGTTCAAGTAGAAATTGTAATAATTTGCTGATCTGAGATGGAATGAACCCATGTTGTCAGAGACCCCTGACTTTGGTATGCAGTTTGAGGCACGGCTAAATGTGGGCGGAGTCTAAAGTTTGACTCTGCTCTACATGACTGATTCTTGGGTACCGTTCACAAATGCCAATACTACAAGGTTACCTATAATATTAAAATATAAAAAGTAAAGTCATAACTCCTGTTAGCTGAAGTTTTTACAATCTGAATTTTGTCCATGCTGCCTATAATTTTGTCATAAACCATAGCAGAGTGAGTATGACATACAGTATATATATACACACAAGCTGAACTTCTATTATAAATTAAATTATATCAGCTACAGCAAGAAGATCAGAAATGGATCTTACATTTGTGCCAGTTTTACAAACATTGGTTAATGAGGACTGGAAATCACATTTAATTCACATCAATAATTTCTTCACAAAACGGCTCAGAAACAGCCAGGAAGCTGAAACGGCCTACGTTGAGCCCCTCCCCAATTGCACACTGCAGTCAAGAACTTCTCCATGTTGTGCAATCAAAGGTTCTACCTTTATTCTTCCCTGATTTCTGTCAACACCATAGCCAAGGTCTGTTGTTGGAGAACTGAATAATTCTTCGTTCTTTGGACTGCTCACGGTAAACTCTCACCACTGTCACCAAGTGCTTGCTCATAGGACATTTTCTGACTGCTGAGTTTCTGATTGTTAATTGTAAACTGTCTCTCTCTATAGGTAGATAAAATTGAACTGGATCAGCTCTACATAGAAAGCATTTACATTTTAATTTTTCCCTTTTAATGATATTTAATGATATATAAACCTAAATTTAACTACGACTTATGAAAAAGTAATCCAATGCAGAGGGGAGAAATGGAAAATGAACCTCAAACTGCAATCAAACATAAGGAGCCATAATTTATGCATACCCTCACACACACACACACACACACACGCACACACACACACACCCTCAGGTCTACACTGGAGCGTTAAATGGAAGGAAAGGGTGCAGTGAGCCTGTTGAAGTAAATTAGCGTTACGCTGTACGTAAGTCTATCAACATTCAGCGCTAATATGCAGCAGTACAATTGGATCATTGGTGCAGTTATGTCACCGACTGTCAGCTGTGTTTTGTGTTCACACTTCTTCAAACTGAAAGGCATCATGTCTCTGTTTAGATATACAAAACACGTAAGGCACACAACCACCAGCTGCATTCATAGCTAAACTTCCAGTGGTGATGACCTTCAGATTCCTACTTAGATTCCTTTTGGACAAAAATCTCTGCTTAGAAAACAAGACAGAAGATTATTATAGTTCATGTCATTTTTTTAAATTGGTTGCATAAGAGCAAATTTTATTATGTTACCTGTTTATATTTCTTGGTAACAGCAAAGGATTTTGAACAGAAGCAAACCAGAGAGATGTAGGTGTCCAGATTCTGGGAAAATACATTTATCCCCTATATTGGCCCTAAAAATACACCAGTACTCTGTGTTATATTCTGACAATTACAGTACAAACATGGTAATGGTTTATGAGTATATTTTTTATTCCATTGTCCAGCATCCTGATTTAGCATGGTCTACCATAAAATCACCAATGCACATGAAGTCAACAAGCTGTGAATGTTCAGCTAAGTCTCAATCTATGTTTATTCATTGGCTGTTAATAAAAAAGGGATATTGTTTGCCTTCAAACACAAATGATAGAAAAAAGGTTCCCTTCTTTCTCCAACAAATTATATTTTTTTCACAAGGACTTCTTGCCTCATGTTAATATGCATTTTTAAAAACTAAAATGTTAGATTTGAATCATTTGTAGATCCCATGGTTCTGCTATATCACATCATAGAATATTCAGTAGACTGTATATAAACGATGTACCAGGCCTCTGGGACATGATGAAACTGACCAAATTTGAATGAGATTCACTGTCATTTGCCATTCACTATCAGATAGATTATAATTAATATTAAGTAACGGACTAATAAAAAAATTTCTCTCACCAAAAATGCAGCAAAAGTGTCTTGTTCTATAAAGATGTCCTCAACGCAGTCAATGAGTCAGGGAGAAGGGAAGGTGGTCCTATCAGACCGCTATGACCCTAACTTCATGCCATTGAATTCCTTTTGACGCCAACTTTAAGTGACCATTAGATCAGCTACATATGGCCAAATGAGGTATCGGTGTTATAGAGCACCTACAACAGCACATATGAAGGACTTCACCCATCTTTTATAAGAGCTTATGGCCTTTCATATAGAAGAGTTTTCAGACCTTAGAATAGATTGGCTGATTGTTGGTTAGACACAAGCGACTAATAAAAACCACTAACAATTATTCTTCAGACTGAAATAAAAAGGTGCCTAGTTTTTACATCAGGCATTAGTTGACCACGTAAAAACATTGGCAATAACTGCAGTTTTTTTTCCAATCAGTTGACATTTCTCCCATATGATTTATGGTCTTTGTGTTTTTCCATAGAAAAGTGGACAATTTATTATAATTTCTCCTCCTCTGCCTTTTAATTGAATTGCATTTTTCATCCAAATTCCAAACTGGCCCTTATTCCTTTTTCCTACAAACTTATTCCTTTCGTGTAGAAGGCGCTGCACAGTAGGCGCTGCTCTAAATCAACGAGCCTTAGCTGGAAGTGGGTTACAAAGCCCCTCAACACTGAGTCTGAACTGAGTAATGGAAGAAAATAAGATCCTATCAGCAGCTATTAGTTTCCAACAATAGCCTAATCAGTATGTGATCATAGTTAATTTAATCGAATTAGACATCTGCCAAAATAGAAATGTCCAAACAAGTATCAATCCTTGACCTCAAAAAACAGATTGGCTATGATGTATCTTGTTTTTCCTCTTCACTACAGGCCACGGTTATAGCAGCTTAATTTATTTTCTAGACTATGTTGACTACAGATCTTGACTATAAGGAGGGCTGTGCCATTGAATACCCTAATATTCTCTCAGTTGTCAAATTGAGTCAGACTGAGAGTTGTTTAAAGCTAATTTTCATTTACTGATCAAAACAAATTGATTAGGGCAATTCTTCCGATAGCTTTAATGCTATATCACTAAAACAGAACATAGGAATAGCACGGAAGTCCTGGAATTCCTCAGGTCAGCTCCTTGAGTCAAGAAAAGGTTTATGTTGGACTGCAGCAACGAGCAGAATCCAGAAAAGCCTTAAAACTGATCCTCCGGTCTTTTTTTCTTTCCACACCTAAGAGAAGACTATATAAATCTATAAAGACTAGTCTTAGCCTTTTAGTGCATATCTTCCCATTGCTGAACTTGGTATAACTGATTCGTAATGCATGCTCTTTTGTGTCTGTCTAATTTTGCTCCTTCGCGCCTTTATTTCATCTTGCTCTTTGGGTGAGATGTGCATCAGCTAACCTGCTGTGCCTCTGCATGGTTTCCACTGATGAGAAGGTTTTCGCCAATCGATTTCCCACTTTTGCTCTCAGACTCTGATCAGCAGAGGCACCAACACCATTAACAACCTTTTCAATTGTAACTCCTAATTTTGCCTTTAACAAGCGGCTGAATCACAAAAAAAAAGAAAAAAAAAGTTTGGAGGTTGAGAGATTGAAGCTAAAGTTGGTTAAGTTTCTTTTGTTGTCCCTTTAAAATAAGGCTAACAATTAACCTTTTCAGTTTGATTTGATTTTTAGCTGGTTTGACAATAATCAATCTGTCGCACAGACAGCAACACAAGTCTAAGCCAAAACTGCCATCAGTAACTCATTAAAGCTTAAAACAAGGCCTCAGCATCTCACAGATGAGACTTTAGCAGTGATGCCGCATTATGGGAATGTGTTTTGACTGAAATAACATCTTTATGAAAGCTGCTGCTGTCATGACTGTGAATTGGTAATGACTCATGAGGTTAGAGAAGAAAAGAAAATGTGCTAAAGAAAAACAAAAAAAAAATTGTGTTTACTGGATAATATCTCTGAGATCTCGCTTTTTCTTCTGTTTGCTTTTGCTAATTTAAGCAGGCAGTCGCTGCCAGGTCTCTCATCTGGTTGCTGTACTTCAGGACACTCTCTGGATAATGTTGAACCCACAGTTTTTTCAGCGTTCATCTCATTGCATGCAGAGATTTCTAGTATACGTCTCAGATATTACCCCATTATGTACTAGTTTGTCAGGTCTGAGGCTTCACAGGTTTTATGCTACAAATGAGCCTAGTCCACACGTAGCCGGGTTTTTTCAAAAACTAATATTCGCCGGTGAAAAAACTTGCGTCCACACCACCTTGTTTAAAAAAAAAAACCTCCTTCCACACGTAACCGCATAAGGGCATTGTTAAGCACTGTCCCCATGGTCCCTGTGCCTCACCGGTCGATCCCGTGTTTGGCAACATATGTATGTTGTTTTTGTCTCTCTCCCTACTGCCGGGGCGGTGCTCATTGCTCACCTGTGGCCGCTCCACACTGATCTGGTGCTCTATTTAAGACAGCAGCAGGGACCACTCGTCGCTGGATCGTTGTACTATTAGCGTCAGTCTGTTTGCAATCTGAGAAACTCTAGTTAATCGTTTTGATCTCTGTTCGTTCGCGTCTGATCCTGTCTCCCTGTCTACAGATCCTTCCCCGGACCCTGCCTTGCCCTGAGAATCTGTGCGCGTGTGACGAGTGAGTGTGGAGTGAGGAGGTTAGCTGTTTGGAACCCTGTCCCTCACGGACCCTGGAGCCCTGGACCCCTTTATTCCCCTCGCACATTGTACATATTAACACTTGGTGTGCACGCTGTAAATAAATCACTGTTTTTCGTCAAAGGATCCCTGGTCTGCACCTGAGTCCATTCACACACCGTGACAAGCACATTCATTGACATGCCAGACCTGTAGGTGGTAGTAGTTCCCCGTATCCTATCCAGTCAGGTTAACTTTTTGCCTTCCTGCTTGCGTTTAACAAAACATGAAACATGTGAAAACAAATAAGCAAAAAGCGCTTGGACAATTGATAATGCGATTGCAGCTCTGAGGGCATCCATGCTGTAGTGCAAACACAGGTCGCAAACCTGACTTCAGCATTTGTGTTGCAGAAAGTGAAGTCACGAATCCTAAAACTCCGGTTATGTCTGTCCACACGCAAACGATGAAAGCAGAGAAAACGCAGATCTTCACTTTGGCCGGAGTTTTTAAAAAGATCAGTTTTCGTGCCGCAAAACTGCGTTTCCATGTGGATGACAGACCGAGAAAAATATCTTCATTTGGGAGATCCCCGGCTACGTGTGGACAGTTCAGTAACGTCTGAGTGCAGTGCTATGAAAAAGTATTTGCCCCTTTCCAGTTTCAAGAATGATTTCATTTATTTATGCATAAAAGAAGAATTTTGGCCCAAGCTCCGTTACACCCCTGTTTTAATTCAGTCACACTGGAGGTTTTTAGAGCATGACCTGTTTAAGATCATACCAAAGCATGATGTCAATGACTTTGTTTCTCAGCTGTTTCTTGTAGATCGTACATGACGTGTTGTTATTTGAGAGATTTTTGCCTGCTTCACTTTGTCGTATACGTTCTACTTAAGTTATTTCTTGATTTAACTGCTCTGGCAGTAATCAGGCCGGGGTTTGGATAGTTAAGTTAAGCTCAGCGTCACGAACTTAACAGACTACGGTGCAATATATTTTTAAGTTTAAAAACTGCCTTTTGTATCTTCTTGGGTTATCTTTGTTTAATACAAAAATGTTTTTGTTGATCTGTTACACGTAAGCGTGGCAAATATGCAGCTGGATAACGCATCATGTTACAAAACTTCGTGAAATGTTCAAGAAAAAAAGAAATTATGGAGTTCACTGTACCTGCATGACCTCCACAGTCACCAGAGCTCAGCTGTCATCTCTGCAGCAATTTTGTGACTTTCAATGTGGACCAAACTAAGGTAGTTTGGAAGACAGGCAGGTCCAACCTGGTACCAGCAAGTGGCCAGTATGGGTAGCATAGTATCACCAGTATTTAATCTGCCACCTGTTCAGCCAATCAATCTCCTCAGTAGATACACAGATATGTATATACATAGATTATCAAATTGGCTCCAAATAAAAGAGCTTTTCTTATTCCTACTCATAGATTGTTTGAACTTGTGGTCAAGTTTGCAGTGTGGTTTTCTAGTTTTTTTCCTCATGTATGACCTTTTTACCGTATGCAATTCACTTTTCACCTGCCCCTTGCCTGCATGCTTCACTTTTGCTGACTGACCAGTATTCATGACCTCTGCATGGAAAAAAAATCTTGGATTAAAGTTTTGAATTTTGAATTTTACTCAACTTCTGGCTGTACCTACTTCTCTGTGGACCATTATAAGTGCTATAGCTCAGTCTTGACCTTAAGGAAGTTCAGACCAGCAGAGAGAATCTGCATTGGACGGTGGGAGTAGTAAACAAGTACTGCTTAAGACTGATGCGCAACCCCTGAG
Source organism: Hemichromis elongatus (assembly GCA_015108515.1). Lineage (NCBI taxonomy): Eukaryota > Metazoa > Chordata > Actinopteri > Cichliformes > Cichlidae > Hemichromis > Hemichromis elongatus. Next base: position 10,323 of record VUQR01014220.1, on the reverse strand, counting down.
CTACACCAGTGGAGCTGCTCTGTGCAAGGCTGTCGTGGTAATGGGCAGCTCCCAGAGGGGAGTCTGTGTTTGTTTGTTCTTTCTTCCTCTCTGGAGCTGAAAGCCAAAGCTGTCATAGATGCTTTGAGTTGGTTAAATAAAGATTACATTTTATTATTACATAATAAGGATTATGCACTAATGACCTGAGTAGAGAGTGTGCTGTAATTTATAGCGCATATAGTATTTGTACTGTATTTAGCAGAGACTGTTTGGTCTCTACAATTTGACAAACCGTGCGGGGTTATTTCCCTCTCTAATTTAATGATATTACAAGTAAGCTCACACACGCACATGCAGAATTTTAAATCCTCTGAATGTATTCATGTGCACATGGCCATTTAAGGGCAGGGTCAACTCCGGCACAGCCCTCGTGGGTTAAATGCTTCACTTCAAGTGCACATCAGCAGCCCGCACTCCAAACCTCCTGGCTCTCCAGCTCCAGCTGAGAGCCTCCCATCGGTGTTTGGGTATCAAACCAGTGACCTTTTCAGCATGATTCCAATGGCTAGACCTCGAGTTCAGCTGGTTTACCCCTGCCAATAGCCGTTAGACGTTTACATGAGCAGCACTCTTAGCCTGGAATATTATCTGAATGTGAACACACTTGACTTAATGTGCTTCAATAAATCTCAATCAGGAAACCCACCCTCATGATCAGACCAGACCTGTGATTAAGTAGTAAAAAGCACCCAAGTGCCACAAACAAGTTTTTCCTCAAGTCATTTCTATAAATCTGGCTAGAGTGCATATGTCTGATAGTCACATTCATTTTTTTATTGTACTCTCTCAAGTAATAGAATGAAAGAATCACAATTTACTTTCAGGGGGTTGCAGGAGTTCATATTTTTTTAAAGTACTTCAGTTGGACTAGAACACCCTTGGGTTTGCAAGCTTATTAGGCACAAGTACAATGTGATTCATTACACTTTAGTCAAGTCTCTAAACACATTTAACAAAATATGCAATGGTTTGAAATGGAATTTCCTCCAGAAACAGCAACACTAACAGGAAAGTGGTGTTACCAAATACAATCAACCAACCAGTCAGTCGTCAATTAATTAAACACTGTGAATGCTCATGCATGTATTTTATATGTTAAATTTATAGGACATGAGTAATGTAAATGAACGGTATAGCACTAATATCATGTGCTTTTTCACAGAAAAAAATGCTCAAAGCTTCTTATGAGACAGCACAAGCTTAAAGCTAACACGCCATTCACATAATTAAGGACTTACTTCTGTATTGCATTAAGTGGTAGCAGATGAACATTGTTTAATAATGTACTACCAGTGAAAAATAGTACACTTGACATCAAAAAGATTCACTCCTCCTTGGTGACACTGACCAAAAAAAACTAAGCTGAATGCTTTAATTGAAAAGCAAAATAAGAGTTTAAAATGCATGTTTTTGTGTTTGTTTAAACTATGTATTATTATCAAAATAATAACTTGTGTTATATACTTAATTTATATTTCTACCGGTTGTGCTGATAATAGTCAAGATGACGAGCGTAAAAAAGATTAAAAGGTAATTTGGTAAATGTGGTATCTGGTCTGGATAGTTACAAGTGCAGTTTTTGTGAATGGTTAAAGTTGTAGTGTCAGATTATATGCATTGCGCTATAGAGAAAACTCCTCTTTTTTGTTTCTTAGCAGATAACTCTTTGCTTTCCATGCTACTTCTGCACTGAAAATAGTAAATTTACACATCGTTAGTAAAAGTTTTATGCTTTGAAACAACAAAGATTTATAAAACTGATATGCAAATCCTTTTAGCATCATTTTAAATGAAATATCTCCATTAGTGCTATTTTTGGGGGCACAGATTACCTCTAAATGTCTCCGGTTAATCATGGTCTCTGGGGCATTTGTTTTCCTCTGATGGTGCCCACAATAATAATGGCTGCCATTATGATTTACAAGTGCTTTGTTTTGTAATGCATAGGTTTATTTAATGCTTACACACAGCCACCCACACTTGTAGCAGGTATCCTGAATGAACGCAGTGATATTTGCAAATAGGAGCTGAATTTGGTTTAAAAAAGGGATGAAAATAATAAAGTATTTCTTGAGATCGTATATTGCAACTTGGAATTTTGAATTGAACGGGTTATACGTCTTCATATCAGTTGGAAATTAAAATAGAATTTTTTTTTAAGTTATTTTGATTATCCGGTAGAAATAAATAGAAAAAGTGCATGTATAAGACAATATAAGCATGATTATGTCCAAATCTAGACATGTTATGGTATTGGTTGAGTTTGGGATTAAAATTTTATAAATTGACCTTTAGAGTGCACTGTTTTATCCATCACTTCTGTGATTGGTTGATGAATAAAGAGGCTTTTTTGTACTTTTCAAGTGTGTAAAACTGGATAAAAAGCCAGGCTGATGTTACCTGTAGAAATCCACTAATTGAATAGCCGGGAACTGGAATTAACCAGTTTCCCATCTTCTTAGCTCTGACCAATAACCAGCCAGTCAATTTAGCATATGTCTGTACATTTACAGACATTTACAGCATGTCCTCACATATTTATGCCATTTTCATGGGAACTACCATTAAAAGGTTCAACAATAAAAAACAAATCAACAAATCTGATCAGATACATACATCACCAAGCTGGACGTGGGCACTTTAGAGAAGCTAACAAAGGTAACGCAGCTAAAGCTGAAACTACCCAGAGCTCAGAGCCAGCCTTAAACCAGCAGCCAGTATGAAGCTTGAAGCTCAAAGGATCAAAGCAGGTAGGAGGAAAACTGTCCTGTTACTTGGTGAAGGGAAAAACATAATGGACAGTAATGTGAGTTTCTAACATTTGCTTTTGTTTGTAAAATATGCCAGATAGAGGTGGAAATACAGCAACTCATTTTCAGATAGGCATGGCGCTGAATGGCGGGAGTTAAACCTCTTATTTAAGAAAATAATCCTACCTAATTAATCCAAACTTACTTAAAGTACCTAAAATAGTACTCATTACACATAATGCCTCTGCAGATTCATACATTATATTACTGGATGATAATTATTGAATAATTAATGCATAAATCACTCTAATGTTGTACCTAAGGATGATTTTAATTACAACCTACTGCTGGGTAGGTTGTAATTCATCAGAATAGAATACATTAAAACTGTACTTGAGTACATTAACTATGTTAAAGTCTTCCGTTGATCCTAACCGTGCTATCATGCAATGCCGCTTTGCCATTCATATTTCACGAGAAGACCTTTGGACACAACCCTGTCGAAAGCTGCAAGACACAAAACTTTTATACACTGTTAGAACAAGGCTTTGTTGTAACTCATCTTCTCAGCTCTCTTTATTTCCACTGCTTTATGGTTCAGCTATCAAGCAATGCAAGCGAAGCCGAAGTCATTAACTTTATTACCTTTAAAGAAAATTTTAACACATGGAGCCACATTTAGCAGCCAGTGTGGTGGCAGGTAGTGTGTAAATTAGTAATGTGTCTAGTTTTTTTTTTTCTTAGAATAGCAAGAAAAAGAGGAGAAGTTACTCTTCTAAATCAGCTACTGAACTGATATGAAAAAATTGACTTTCTCAAAAATTTGAGGGAAATCAAAATGAAGCATGCAATAAAAGTGAATATTCCTCACAGAAACCTGTTTGTTTGTTGTGTGTGTGTGTGTGTGTGTGTGTGTGTGTGTGTGTGCGTGTGTGTGTGTGTGTGCGCGCGCGCACGTGTTCCTCTGTCTCTTTGTAATGTGAACAAAAGCAGCTGCTTTCTGCACTGGCATTATTATTGTTTGCATGTGTGTGTGTGAGAGAGAGAGGGAGTGAAAGAGTGAGAGAAAGACAAAGAGCGTGTAAGAGAAAATGCTACCGCCTGCAGGTGTGCACCACGACACTGCTAAACTGCAGCAGTCTTTGTGTTAGGCCCACAACTTTACACTTTCACAAGAACCAGCAGGTGGTGGGATTTTTGTCAGGAGGACTTGGACGTTATATGACGCTCTGTGCTGTAATCATGCTTTTTAAAATGCAATTGAATTCAAGCCAAGGCCAGGAAAAAAGGTGAGCACAAAAAAGTCACACTTATATAATGATTGTCTATACAACTAACAAAAAAATAAAGTTATTGCTGTTTGTTGATAAGATGCCATTGAGGGCTTTATAACTGCACATCTCCTGTAGGTTACATAGGTAACTTGGTCAAGCTAAATGGCAGTGATTGTAGAGGATGTATCTAATGCAATAGACAACAAGGAAAGTATTGTGGCAGTGTTTAGTGACTACACCAGGGGTGGGCAACTCCAGGCTTCGAGTTGGTATAATCAGCTAAAGCTTTTCAGTCAAAAGTGAATATAATTATTTTCATCTTGGGATTGAAAAAAAAATATATAAATAATGGTAGAAAATGATCAAAATATAATATGATTATAATTATCACGGGAACCCCTGTTGTATTTCACTAAAAATTCTATTAATCCTTTTCCAAAATCTTGCCTGATTTCTTTTTTTATTACATATGCTTGAGGTTCTCACAATCTGCCACTGTCATTAGCTTAAATGTTGTCGTACTGGCACAATTATAAGTCTGCCATATGGGTAATTAATTGTCCCAGTTTACTCTGTATTGTCCATGGATGTGCAGACACCTGACACACAGAAGAAAACATTCTAATATTTTATTAAAAATATTCCCTCTTGTTTATTAATATTTCCATCATTTGTTGTGGACAATAGAAATGTGAAAGTATACTTTGATTAAAACACTAGTTTGAACCTGAATGACTCGTAACCACCAGAGGAAATGCAAACTTTGTCACATGTCATAATAACTGTAACCTGTTGAACACTGCCATTCAGATTTGAGTCTTTTGATAAATAAAACTGGTAAATAAAAAAAAAAGATCAGTCTTTAATGTTGCCTTAGATACACTTGCCTACAAAAACAACTCTGAGAAGTAATAAATATCATCTTAGGTCTTCGAGACTTTTGGACAGATGTCTCTGTGACAAGACAAAACTGCATCCACCTTGATCCTAAATTTATACTCTTAAGTGGCTTGTGTGGGTGGGGGTAAAAGAAAAGAAGCACTTCGTGGCAGCTTGAGTCATCCTTGGCTTATCATGAGTGCTCTCGCAGTTTGCAAGAAGAAAGGCTTCTGTTTTGCTGAGTCTTAATTCGTGACTCCCTCAACGATGTATTTTTAAAACAGAAATCTGCTGCCGGTTCTTTTATACACTCAAGGTTTTAATATCACTAAGCTGCTTTTGTCATCCAGCGTTAGACAGGCGCTCTGCGACAGACACTATGTGACGTCGCAACACATGACCTTCTTACTTTCTGTCCTCTCCTTCGTTGTGCTGACACAGCTCTGATTCCTTCCCGCATTGGCGCGGGGGGGAGGGGGCAGCTGCTCGGGGGTCTCGATGACCAGTGTGCTGTGATCACTTTGGGCCAGCTGGCTGTGTTTGTATTTGCATCTTTAATTTATAACATTTTCAGAAGCTAATCACCCCGGCTGTGGCCCCATTATTGCTGCATTGTCTCACAACCTGAGATGTCATGTAAGGGCAAAGGAGCTGTGGCCTTTTGACCCGTGTGTAAGGTACAGTCTTCTAGATTTGCACCTTGTTGTTAAATGTCTCTACATGCCACTTCCCTGCATTGTCATGTGTGTGAACTGTAGATTAATGTTCCTTTTCATGTCATCTAGCCTGTGAGATGTGCACTAAAAAAAACTCAAAGCACTGTACAGTAGATGCAAGTCTTTCAACCAAATAAACACCCTGTGCAGAGAAAAACCACCCAAACACTACATGGCAAATGGGCTTAAAGTCTATCTGGGTTGTTCATATGTATGTGACACAGTCTCAGGTACATTGTATACTAATAACACTTTTATTGGCTTAACAAATTAAAATTCATAACACCATCTGCCTACCTTTGTTTGTCATTAACATTAATTAAAATGGGACTCACATGCAAAGAATAAGATAGAATTTTTTTAAACACAGTGACTCATGAATAAAAGCTTTGGCACCCCTTCTCCCATCATGTTGCTAGTCATAAGACACCGTATGGTTCAATCAGTCCATCCTTCTTTTACCACTTATGTGTGTTCAGGTCACCTGGGCAGCAGTCTAAGCAGAGAAGCCCGGACACCACCATGCTAAGTTTTGTTCTACTTGGTTCTGTTTAGGTACCAAATATCTATAGACGAGAACCACCTAATACCCAAAGATATATTACCACAACATGTCATTCATGAGACAGTACTGTTATGATTTTTTGCATTATATATTAGAATGGGCTTTTGATTGTGATTTTTAAGCTGACCTTGAAGACCTTGGTGGATGTAAGCCAGGTTTTAATGGACTTTTAGTACATTCCCACTCTATACCTACAAAACTTTTTTGAGCTATTGTGCTTATAGAAAGAAAAACATACATGCACAAAAACGCTACCAAAAACTTAACCTTCTTGGTGAAGGTAACTACCATGCTACAGGTATTGTGAGTTGTTGGGTTCATATATGAATCCACAGTGGTGAGCCCTTTGTGTTGTCCTTAAACATTCCCCAACTTTATGCTTCGCTTCTCTGTAAAGGTTAGGTGTGGCTGTGTGTGTGTCTTGTACATTTAACAAACCCCTTGCTTTCCATAATGTAGCATAGATGGAGGTCTTTGAACATAAAGTAGGTGATGATATTGTTATTTTCTTTGCCTGGTCCAGTGTTGGTTGTCATTTTTTCTTTGTTTATTTTGTTTTTGGTTGAGCTGATTTAACGTTAGTTTTGCTGTCCTCTGCACACACTTTCTCTGTACCGTGTTTTTTATCCATCACATAAATCACCCTTGTATCTGTATTTGTACATTAGAATACTATAAGAATACAAAAATACAAAAAGAATAAGTTGAATTTGTATTTGGAGTTTATATAATGAGATTATTTCATGTCCTGGTGCAAAGTTGCAATTTTTTCTTTACCCCAAACGGTACAATAAACTACTTGGTTAACTTTAGGCCTTAAAACTACTCATTTAGGTTTCAGAAAAGATTGTGATTTTGCCTTCGTAACAGTGATGCGTCATATTGAAAAATGACCACTTGTGACTAAGAGATCAGTCATTTAATGTCATACACTGGCGTGTCAAGCTTCTCTGCCAAAGCACACCTAGCAAAAAGAGCCATAAAGGCAGCTGTGACAAAACAGTGAAAGAGACCCGGCTGGATGATCAGACAGGCAGCGATGGAGGCTGGGATCTATTCATAAAGTCAATGTAGTGTGTCAGTTACAGTTGACAAATGTATGCAGACTTGTCACTGTGATTACATAGCCTCAGAAACAAGCCCGACTCAACAGTTGTGCTCGGTGCTTATACACATAGCATTACACCCCTTCTTCTTATTTTAGCAGTGGAGAGAGCAGAGTTTACATCCCTCTCATTTCCTTCTCAAATACTAACTGTTACCTTCCATAGTTTGACTTTGATTTTTCGTTCTGGCATCAATTAAATGCTTTTTTCTGGTGATGTCCTGTATTCTTTTGGGACTTACAAATAGTTATTAGATTTTATTCATCCACTCATCAAAGAAATGTCATCCTCCCTCAACAGAAATTAGTAAATAAAAGACATTTTACACTAGAAAATACAGAAGGTCTGATCAAACTGTGGTGTTTTTTTAATAAGTTATTTTGGATTTTTTTTCCCCCTCAAGGATAAAAAGATGAAAAATAAACGAGGGTGTGGAGAGAAGGGCATCACAATTAGACAATGAGTGAGATGCACACAGTGAGGATCCAACCTGTCAGCAACCAGATGCCACAATGGAGCAATTATAAATTAGCGAGCTCAGGTATTAATCCAGCAGACAGCACTTTGGGATTGGCTATTTGGCAGGAAGCGTTTTGGCTCAAATCAAAGGTTGTGCTGAAAGAGCTGATGCTAGGGGAGAGTGATGTAAAGAACGAGAGGCATAAAGCGAGAGTGTAGAATGGGAAGGGGGGGTGGGGGGGGGGGGAATGTAATTGTCCCAGGCATCAGATCAGAGAGGCTGTAGTGAAAGGCTGACGGCTGGTATTTCTGGCTAATGAGACACTTGGCCGTTGGTGGCCATGGTTTGGTCAAACCTGCATGCTGGTAATAGCCATGTAAACACTCACACACACAAAAGAGTTGCAAATAGAAAAACAGCATTTAAGCAAATAGAATATCCTTCATAAAGTCAGAACAGATGGGTTAATGAGCCATTCTGAAAAGAAAGCAGTTCATTAGTTGTTGAAAGACAACAAAATCAAGCGCTTTAGCTTTAACCGGCTATCGTGTTTGGCTAAGCAAGAAAACACGATGGATAACATTGGTTCAGTGCTGCATTTTCACTCTTTAATCCCAGAATGAAGTTTACAAAAGCCGTTTTTCTAAGTGATTTAATGTGGGTGGACTTGACTGGATAATGAGTTGAATTTTAAGTACAAGTTGAATAGCTTTGTAAACATTTTTCTGGCTTAAATGAGGCATTTCACAACAATAAATATATTTAATGTAAGAATAAAAAGGGACACATTATGATTTTTTTCTTTTTCTTATTTTCCATTTTGTGCTTTATATATTAGAATGGGCCTTTGGTGGTGGCTAAACGTAGCTTCAGTCAAACACCTATAGAGATCTGTGGGCAACAACCAGTTGGCACGTGGTTGCTTGAGGTTCTGGATGTCACAAGATGAAACTGGTAATGAATTCATCAAATTATATTGTTTTAATTTGGGCACTAGTAGATTGCAGATTGCTGTGACATAACTGTGGAACAATGTCTAAGAGGGAGAGCAGTGGACTTTTCAACCAGACCTCTCGGAAAGAGAGGATGTCTGACAATGAAGAAAAAGAGCGCTAGTAAGGATCTGTAGTAACTACAAGGGGTTAAAATTAATGAGTTGTATCATAATGCCAGACTAAAGACAGAGATGATGATCAGTGAGCTGCAGTGTAGCTTCATGCTGTGAAAGAGCACTTCAGATGCAATGTTTCCTGTGAGAGTGTCGATAGTGAAGTACAGAGATGGTCAGTATGTCTTTGTGGATTTGGAGAAAGCGTATGTTAGGGTGCAAAATAGAAGTCAGGAGTGGGAGAGTATTATGTGAGGTTGGTGCAGGTGCATGGTGTTGAGGTGTGCAGCTGTAGCGACAGATGGGTTCAGGGTGGGGGTGGGACTGCATCAGGATCGAGTCTTGTTTGCAGCAGTGATGGACAGGTTGACAGATGAGGTCAGGCAGGAGTCTCCATAGACTATCATGTTCACACATGGCATTGCAATCTATAGTGAGAGTGGGAGCAGGTGGAATGTAAGCGGGAGAGGTGGAGGTATGAACTGGAGAGAAGAGCAATGCAAGTCAGTAGAAGCAAGACAGAATAGATACGTGTAAATGAGAGGGAGACAGATGTAATGGGGAAGCTACAAGGAGCAAAGATTGTGAAGCTGGATGAGTTTAAATATCGGGGTCAACCATCCAAAGCAACAGAAAGAGCACAAGAGAGGTGAAGAAGAGAGCGCAGGCAAGGTGGAGCAGGTGGAGACGTGTGCAGAGGGTTGGTGTGACAGAGGAGGATGTTAGTGATGGGGTGAAATGGAGGGAGATTATGCGCTGTGACTTTGGAACTGGAAGAATAGAATAGAATAGAATAGAATAGAATAGAATAGAATAGCCTTTATTGTCATTGTACAGGGTACAACGAAATTGGAGTGCCACTCCCTTGGTGCAAAATGCAATAATAAATGTAAATATAAAATATAAAAAGTACAATAAAACAAGAGTGAGTATGATAGGAAAGCAGCATTAATATAATGACAGTATGAATAGCAGCATAGTATAGTGACTGTGACAGTATGGTATAGTTAAGCAGGTTCAATTGTTTTTGTGCTTATTTACTACAGTGATAGCTCTGGGAAAGAAGCTATCCCTGAATCTATTTGTCCTGGTTTTATGTGACCTGTACTGTCGGCCTGACAGTAATAATTCAAACAGGTGAGAGTAGTCCTTGATGATATTGCCCGCTCTGCTGAGGTACCGAGAGTTTGCAATGACCTCCAGGCTGGGCAGAGAGCAGCCAGCGATCTTCTGGGCTGTGTTGATGACCCTCTGCACTACTCTCCTGTCTGAGCACCCTGCATACCATGTTGTTATGCCGTACGTTAGGATGTTCTCTATGGTGGCTCTGTAGAATGTCACCAGCAGCCTCTCCTCCAGGTTGTTCCTCCTGAGCACTCTCAGAAAGTGGAGACGCTTTTTGGAGACGGTTTTTATTGTCTTT
>VUQR01014219.1:0-22275 GCA_015108515.1 Hemichromis elongatus | reverse complement strand
CTGTTAACACAGTGAGTGAGAAAGGTGACTGGAAAGGAAAACTCAATGCATCATGGGAATCCCCCGGCAGCCTACGTCTATTGCAGCATAACTAAGGGAGGATTCAGGGTCACCTGGTCCAGCCCTAACTATATGATTTGGCAAAAAGAAAAGTTTGAAGCCTAATCTTAAAAGTAGAGATAGTGTCTGTCTCCTGAATCCAAACTGAAGCTGGTTCCATAGAAGAGGGGCCTGAAAACTGAAGGCTCCGCCTCCCATTCTACTTTTAAATACTCTAGGAACAACAAGTAAGCCTGCAGTGTGAGAGCGAAGTGCTCTGATAGGGTGATATGGTACTACAAGGTCATTAAGATAAGATGGGGCCTGATTATTTAAGACCTTGTATGTGAGGAGCAGGATTTTGAATCCAATTCTGGATTTAACAGGGAGCCAATAATGTTATCATGTGAGGTGGGTCTCGATAGAGCATCAGTAACTGAACCATTAGTAATTATCACCTATTTCGGCTCTAAAAAGCAGCTTGCCACATTAACCTCAAAGCCTTTTATTTTAGCCAACTGTCCATGCATGGCAGCCCTGATCCTAGAGGTACAGCTGTTAAGTCAACAAACCACTTAAAGACAAGCCGAATATCCTGCAGCTTTAGCAGATGGTATATTTCAAGCCTGGGTGATGAAGATCAGTTGGAGACCTATATACCAATAATATGTTTGCTAACTTTAGTCAACTATCCAAATTCTCTGGTCCACACAATCATAATCTGTTTAAATACCTACAGATTAGACATTGGTTAAGGAGCCAAACATTAGGGACATAAACCAGGGGAAACCATACATAAATCACTCTTGTTACATACCAAACACAACTCCACAAAACGCACAACTTCTAAAATTATCACTGACAATTTACCAGCCTGTGATAATTGCTCAAAAAAGTAAAAGTGGGGATTAGACCTAAATTGCACGTATGAAGATGATAGTTGGAGCAGATTGCTAAATTCATCTCAGACAGGATCGGTATCTACTCAGCAGAGACAAATCCAATTTAATATTATCCACTGAACATATTACACGTCACATAGACTGAGTAATCTGGGAGGTTCCAACCAGTGCCAGAGGTGTAAAATGTCTGTTGGGATCTGGTTCATATGCTTTGGACTTGTACAGTTACTGTCCTACTGGAACGCTGTGATCACAGTAACCTCAGAGGTGTGTGGATGTCATTTGGATTCTGATCCTGATCTGGATACTTGGAGATGTTGCGTCTCTAAGACTACACTCTAGTCAGAGATAGTTTATGTTGCTTCTATGTTCTGCTGCAATAAAGTGTATATTTAAAAAATGGAAATCAACAGAGCCTCCAAGCCAGAAACACTGGATTAATAAATACAGGGGGGATTAACAGATGGACGGACTCCATCTTTTGAGTCTTCTAACACGACTGGACTGATCAGTACTACCGTTTTCTGGTTTGTCTACGTTTAATTATTTTATAAATTCTATTCTACTACTTTATTTTGCTTCCTGAATGTCCGTGTTGAATTTAACTGTATACACTGTGATATAGAGACAGAGAGAGGCTGGGGCGATTGGTTTATGGTAATTTTGTTTTCCCCTTATTTATTTACTTTTTCTTAAACTACAATGTGCTGCTGTGAAGCATATTAGATGTAAACATTTCTTAATGATCACATGTTCTTTTTTTCTTATAAAGAATTGAGGAGTAAAATCCAAGCAATGGTAACCAAAATTGGGCATTTGCAAGGACTGGATAGTACACAAACACTGAAATGCAAAAGGAGAAATGCAAGAGGACAGGCGACAACAGGAGAAAATACATAAAGACATCCAGTGTATGTTTCAGGAACTGCAGAGAAGACATCAAGACTGGGGTGGCTGTAGCTCAGGAGGTAGAGCGGCTCGACGGCTAATTGGAAGGTTGGTGCAGACGCTGGATTTAAACTCAGGAGCTTGTGGTCAGAGGCAACAGTCCTAACCATGGAACCGAGCTGTCATTCGGTGCCTAAAAAAGAAGGAAAGTTATGACTGCAAGGATACATACTGAATTTTCTTTACATTTTTGTCCTTAACAGGTTAAGCCACAGTAAATAACAATAGCAGACACGTGGTGTGTGTGTACTTTTCTGCCTCTTATAACTTCAGGGAGTTTCCTGTGTTCTGAAATCTCACGCGGTCTTGTGATATCGCGAGTCGGGCAACTAACCACTCTTACTAGATTGTATCGCATCATCTCAACAAGAATACATTTAACCAGTTTAAGTTGTTGACAACAAAACAGACTGCTCATATATCATTTAGTGTTTATTCCATCGCATACAGAGTTTTCATTTAACAGTTACTGTTCAATATCCACCATGGGAGAGCTAAACAATTCAATGTGACTTTGATCTGAAGCGCTGACTTTGTGTTTTGACTTTAGGAAAGAAAATGCAACTAAGACAGTAAGTGAAAGGAGGGACAGTCTTGCAACAATATGGCAACAAAGCTCTTGTGTGACCAGACTTCCCTGTAATAAGAAAGCAGTGCATTGTCAGATTGTTAACTCCCAATAAATATTGATCAGAACAGCTCACAACCCAGGGCCCTAGTCTAAGAGCTGTGTTGAAGGTTTCAGTTAGCTGCTAATATAAATGATAATACAGATGTTAACACTTTACTTTTGGACACACAGAAATCACCTTTCAAGTCTCGCTATGGAAGCAAGCCTTTCTGTTTTTCTCTCTGCGCAGTATCATCTGAAGGCATTTCATACATTTTCACTGCCATGCAGATGTTGCCCAGCTCCATCTATGAAGCAAGATGACAAAATTAGTTAAACTGCAGGAATTAGACCCTAAAGTCATGGATTACCTATAATTTCCTTCATCTGCACTAACAGTCAAAAGTTGGAGACACCTTCTTGTTTAAGTTTTTCTTTATTTCCATGACTATTTACATGGACCGCCGATGGTCCGGGCCCATTCTCTCTCCTGCTCGCAGAGGGAGGGGAGTTTGGCTGGATGGCTCCCCGGCCTCAGTTGGGCGACGGGGTATGTGGAGGGAAGGTGGACACACCTGCACAGCATCCGCAATCATGCCCCTCCGTCCTAAGTATTGTACTGGGTCCTGTGGTGGAAGTTGTTGGGGTGGCTGTAGCTCTGGTGGGGTGGCTGTAGCTCTGGTGGTAGAGCAGGTCAGCTACTAACCGGAAGGTTGGTTCGATCCCAGGCTCCTCCAGTCTGCATGCCAAATATCCTTGGGCAAGATACTAACCCCATGTTGCTCTCCGATGCATCCATCGGAATATGAATGTGTGTGAATGTTAGCTAGAAAGCACTTAAAAAAATTGTGCTTGTGTGAATGGGTGTGATTGGGTGAATGCATTAGTTGTATAAGCGCTTTGAGTGCTCAGACAGAGTAGAAAAGCGCTATATAAGAACCAGTCCATTTACCATTTGTTGTGTTGATGTGAGAACGGCTGGCGGCAGGAGAGTTGCGGCTGTTGTGTGTAATTATTTTGGCGAATAAAAGATGTGATAAAGCATGAAAATGCCATCAGGTCCACTGTGGTCATTTACAGGATTCATCAGACCAAAGCACAGATTTACATTTGTCTTATGTCCATTCAATGGACATAAGACACAGTTGACATAAGACACAAGGAATGGAGTCCATTCCTTGTGTGTCTTGGCCCAAACAAATGCTTGTTGTCTGCTTGTTGCTTTTCCTTAGTAATGGTTTTTAGCAGCTGATGGACCATAAAGATCTGATTTGAACGGTCTCTGAACAGCTGATGTAAAGTTGTGTTTGCTACTGGAACCCTGTGTGGCATTTATCTGGTCTCTAACTTGCAAATTCTGAGGATGGTGACTCGGATGAGTTGGATAAGCAGCAGAGATGACATGTGGTCTTCTTTTCCAGGGAAAAGATTCACGATTCAGGTGGCCCTGAATCCTCCCTTAGCTACAAATCAATAGGTCTATGCTGCTGGGGGTTTCTCATGACACACTGAATGTTTCCTTTTCACCCCTTTTACACTAGCTATGTATTTATACGCTGCTCTGTATTTAATAGTTGTTGTTTTTTTTTTTATTAATCTCTAGCTCTTTTGTGTCTTTTGTCCTTTCTTCCTTCCCAGCCTCAGAACCAGGCTCAGTTCTCGGCAAAGGGCTGCCCCGCCCTGAGCCTGATTCTAGTGGAGGTTACTTCCTGTTAAAAGGGAGTGTTTCCTTCCCATTGTCGCCAAGTGTGGGGGCCACTCTCCTGCATCAGCTTCCCGTCACAGTCCAAAGACATATATAGGGTTAGGATCATTGGTGATTCTAAATTGTCAGTTGGTTTGAAAATGAGTGTGAATTGTTGTCTGTCTCTATTAGTTAGCCCTGGGACAGCTTGTTCAGGGTGTATCTTGCCTCTTGGCCGTGATAGTTGGGACAGGCCCCTCCATTTATTTATGTATTTATTTTTGGCACAGTAGCCTTAATACATCTTTGTACTAACCAACACTGCCTCAAATGACATCGCCTAAAGACATTTTAAAAACCATACACAGTAGTCTGTTTACGTAAACGTTCTCGAGTCAGGATGTTTAATTAATCCCAGACAACATTATGTAAAAACAGCTTTAATAATAATAATATAACAATAACGTTTTTTCTAGCTATTATTAAAAATAACCAATGTCTAGTTTAAGCTATCTGTTGGTAACATATTTATTTAATTATTTGACTGTATTTGGAAGATGTCGGGTTTCCTATCATCCCTGAATGTACCATAGTCTGTATGGAGACAGCGAGCAGCGGCGGCTCCCAGCGGAGCAGCGCTGCGATTGGCCGGGGCAGCGAGGAGGGGGAGGGCTTTGTCTCTCCTCCCCTGCCTTTCCTCTCCTCTCCTCCCATCCTAGAGGACAGAGCGATGCGGAGACAATAGGACGCAGAGCCGGAGGAGGCTGCAGGATGCTTGACACCACATCCACCGACGTTGCTTGGAGGCTTCTCGCTGGACACCGATATCAGACGTTTCTCCCGGATCACCTGGTCTTAGTATGTGCTCACATCTCCCAGTGTGTTTACCAGTAGCAGCCTGGGCCGACAGGGCGGACTTCACAGTCTCCATATGGGAACCAACTGAAGGGTGAGTAGCGAATTAAACCTGGGCTCACCGTTTATCCTCACCTGCACCCTGACCAACCAGGCCCCGCTGCTGTGTATGCCGCTATGATGTGTGCATGCAATGCATAATCGATTAGGGCAATGCCATACAGCAGCGTTCACACTGAAAACAAAACTGTGATTGCTTCTCTGTGTTGTGTGTATATGCATATTTTCCGATGTCATTGATCTCTAGCAAGCAACAACATCATTGATTGTAAGTATTTAGGTTGTTTACAATATCGGATTGTGTAGTGGAATTTGTATTATTGATCACAACATCTAAAAGCCCCCCCTCACCCCCACTATGCATCCTGTGGAGGAAGGGGCGGAGGAGGGGGCTTGACAGCCAGGTATCTGCAGGAGCTTATGCATGTGTGTTCCTTTCCTCTATGTTCAAAGCTCTGTTACACTAAAGTGACGGTGATTGTCCCTCCAGTGAGTGCTGTCTGAGGACACACACTGCAGGTGATGATGCAGCCCTGCTGAGAGCTGAAGCCTTTAGTGATTGGAGGATGATACAAGACCAGAATGTTTACATTCTGGCTGGTCTAGCTGCTGTCTAGGTTTACTGGACTATACTGGGCAACTTGGGGGATTTGCTTAGAAAAATGAGTGTTTGCACAGTGCACACTATAACCAATCTATACAAGTTGATCTATTTTGGATAAATGATGTAATCTATGCCTTCTCGTCCACAGTGCCTATATATTGTGTTGATGAGATGCCAGCTGAACTTAAACAAGGGGCTGGCTGTACTTTTGTGAAATATCAGCTTGTACCACTAGATGGCATAGCAAGAATGTAACTTTTACATTAATTATTCACATTATTATTTAACTTTTATCACATTATTTACAGTGAAGGGCTGGTAAACCGTTTGTTGCTTTTGCTAGGTCATTTACGCTTTTGAACCATTTCTCTATACTTCAGTAGAGAGACATCATGTGGTACATGCTAAATTCTCAGACTCTAATGAGTATCAACATGAGTATCGGTATAATGCGGATGAGTAGGTGATGGGAAGGAGTTTAAATAATGATTCTAAAGCACAGTTGACTGGCTTGAAGACTTCAGGTAGGAAGATTGATGGATAATACTGGTAAATTTGAATTAGTTGAAGATGGGAAATAACCAGTATTACACTAAGGATAACATTTCCTTATTGAATCTTGATTAAAACAATTAACCAAGTTAAATTTTGTTTGCTAAATATGAAACCAAAGCCACGAACATAGCCTAGTTAGCGTAGTGTATATAGAATTACCATTGTTAAGTCTCTGCTAGTTGTTGCCGCAGTCGGTCTTACACACCAATGATATTGGTGAGGTTTTCCAGTCTGGCTTTAAAATTCATTACATCTGCTCTTTTAAGAGTTTTCAATGATCTCCTATGTATTGTTGATGCTAGTTAATGCTGTAAGTATATTACTGGATCTTACCTCATTGTATTGTTACTTGTGGAATGGCTTTCAACTAGTTTCGGTCATATTTGAATTGTAGGTCATTTTCCATTAGCATTAGCTGTTTTTTCTTCTAAAACTACCCCCTTAAACCAGTGGTGTACCTCCATTTTTGGTCCAGTTCAGTTGTACACATACATGCTACCTTTTCATGTTCCTTACCACTTTTATGCAGATGACACCCAGATTTACCTCCTTCTTAAAAAAGTCTCCAACTCCTCTGCGGAGGTTAGAATGTGCCTTTCATAAACAGCGCTGAAAATCAAACTGAAATTTTAGAGATTCCTTCCACTAAACAGCAGCCAGTTAAATTTTTCACTATCCCTTTAGATCTTAAGACTTCGGAACCATTCTTAAACCTTAGGTTAAAAGTCTTAGTGTTATCTTTGATTCATCTCCTTAATCAGACAGATCACAGCAGTTGTTATAGCCAGCTTTCTTCAGTTAAAATATTAAATATGGTTAATAAAAAACAAACTTCTTTCTTTTCATGACATAGAGAAAGTCATTCATGCTTTCATTACATCTAGATTTTATTACTGTAAGAAGCTATATGTTGGATTGAGCAAAACACATGCAAAACATGTCTGCAGCTGGTTCAGGATGCAGCTGTTAGACTCCTGAAAGATACACGGAAACGTGATCATGTTTTGACCATTCTTAAATTATTACGCTGGCTTCCTGGGAAGTACAGGATTCATTTTAAAATATTGTTGCTAGCATGTAAGTGCTTACCTGGCCTCACCTACCTCAACTAGCAAATCCTTTAGATTCTTTTGTCCTATGCCTCTCGCTTAGGTCTGTGGATCAGCACCTTTTAGTAATTCAGAATTCCTGATTGGCTTGTGCAGGCTCCTGGTGGCTGGCCTGTCCCTTAGAGATAGGGTGAGAAGTTTGTCCATCCGAGAGGGACTCAGAGTAGAGCCGCTGCTTCTTCTCATCGAAAGGAGCCAGTTGAGGTGGTTCAGGCTCCTCCTGGGTGAGGTGTTCTGGCCTGTCCCACCGGGAGGAGGCCCCGGGGCACACCCAGGACACACTGGAGAGATTATATCTCTCGGCTGGCCTTGGAATGCTTTGGTGTTCCCCCGGACAAGTTGGAGGAGGTGGCTGGGGAGAGGGAGGTCTGGGCTTCTCTGCTTGGGCTGCTGCCCCCGCAACTCGGCCCCGGATAACAGAAGAAGATGGATGGATGGATGGATGGATGGATGGATGGATGGATGGATGGATGGATGGATGGATGACTTTTACAGGCAACTGTTCTTTCTTTTCCCCCCAACTCCAAAAATAACCAACAACATAGTTTTGTCATTTCTCCAAGTGCATGTCTTTCACTTCTACTATTTTAATTTTTATTATTTACTGTTACTGTTTTTATCCTTTTCAGAAATTATTATTATTATTATTTGATCATATTATTGGTTTATTGTAGGCTTTTTCTTATTAGTAAAATTTGTTTGATTTTGATTCTAGACCGTTAATACTTTCTAAACAGGGTTTTATGTAAAAGTCTATGATATTAAAACTAAGGTGTAAATATCTACTACTGAAGAGCTGTAATATCATCAAGTAGAGATTTTGGCAACCACATTCTGTTTTTGTTCACTTTCTGCACACACACACGCGCACACACACACACTGACTGGTGTTTTTCTAGTTAACAGTCACTGTGTGCTGTCTCCCTCTGCTCTCTGCCAGTGTACATTAACACACAGTCACTTTGGTTATATGTGCGTGTGCAGCAGTCAGCCACATCTTCTAATCATGCGATTTTTTTGTAAATAGAAGACAAACAAACATGTCCAGAACATTTAAAGGCTAAATATTTTTGTTGCTGCAGTTTCTCACATGGAAGGCAGGGATGTGTGTGTTCGTAGCACATCTATCAGGTGAATAGAAACAGTCACTGAAACAATTATTTGCTATTGTTGGAGAGCAGTACGGCTGCATCAGTGGGGGTGGACGTAGCTCCGATCGTTGCCTTGGCTCGTCGAATGTGCTCCGGCCGCCGGCTCGGCCCGCCGGTTGCATAAGCAGTCTGGGATTTGGTCAGCTGTGGCCCCTGGTCGCTGCTCTGTTTCCACGCAGTGTTAAACCTGGTGGCACAGAGGGTCAGTGTTGAG
The DNA here is from genome assembly GCA_015108515.1 of Hemichromis elongatus. Classification (NCBI taxonomy): domain Eukaryota; kingdom Metazoa; phylum Chordata; class Actinopteri; order Cichliformes; family Cichlidae; genus Hemichromis; species Hemichromis elongatus. Next base: position 13,544 of record VUQR01014219.1, on the reverse strand, counting down.
CGAGTGGGGTGGGGAGGGCTGGGGGATGTGGTCAGGAGAAAGGAACATGCTGTATTTTGTGTCTGTTCCCAGAACGTCGAATTTTGCAGGCTGTTGGAGAGAACAGTCTGCAGGAACGGACTAACACAAGCACTAATCTGTCAACTGACTTATTTGAGTGAAATCAATCTCAGGGCACTGCGTGGTATGTATTTACAGTAACCGTGGTGTGAGACAGAGGCTACCATTCACCTTCACCTCACCCTGAAAAGTTGCCCATAAGTTTCCCAGCATTATTTGAAGATGAACTGCAGGGAAAATAACTATTTTTGAGCCTTCTGATCATCTCATTTTACACATACAGCTGCTCTGCAGTTCTTCCTACCAGCCCTGCAAAGCACTTGTGAAACGCAGCTGGTTTCGCATTGAGTTGTTTCTATTGTTAACTGTGAGCCTATGTGATGCACTCACGCAGACATGCATGCAGTGGGACTGCAGACTTCCCCTCCACATGGAGAGTCGACATTTATCCTGGCCTGATGACTCACTGAGCTACATGAGTCTTACTGCTTCTTTATAAATACAGATGCAGTTTTATTTGTGGTCAACGAAAGTACACGCACGCACACACACACATATAATGATGCAGTATCTTCTGAATTTTGAGACTGTAGCTTGTAGATCTACATCACAGACGTTTTTTTGCATATACAAGCTGGAAAACTTAAGCATTACATCGACTAATATGAGCTGTGGGAACAGTTTGCAGACCACTGCTGCAACTAACCACACAAGCTACCTAATCAAAATTTTCCTTTTACTTTAATTTTATAAAACCAGTTTATTCTCAAAGCTGAAATTCACTCCATGTGCTCTCCTGGTTTTGTAAACCTAATGAAATCAGGCGAGAAGTTTGGCTCCATTAAACGAAGTGGTTGAGCAGCAGAGGTGTGTTAATCCGGTTATACTTAAAATGATTCAGGATGTAATCTAGTAAGGATCATCAATTTAGTATTAATATTGCTTTCCAGGGATTACTGGGTAAGAAGGTCCCACATCACTTAAATCACATTAGTTAATGGTTAAAAGTCTGCAGACTGTGCTGGACAACTGAACCAATGGTATTAGTAGATATGGGTTCAGGAGATGATTACTGGGCCTTTTTTCCAGCCCGGGTCATATGTGGTATCTTAGAAGCCACTGAAATTCACATTTTTCTGAAGATACACTTGGTGCCAAATAGTGTGCACATGTTTTCTCCTTTTTTTGCAGCATAACGTGTACTGGGTCCACAGCTTCTTGCTTCTACAAACCAGCACAGGACCATGTTTTGCATGTTTAAATTCAGTTTGGTTTTATTCAAACAGTGGCACTTTATATAATAAAGGATAGAAGTACAACAATCAGAAGATCCCCTATAAGAAATGAAATCCCTTTCCATCTTTGTAGTAGCTGTTAGCATCTTTAGGACTAATTACCACTTGGTAGCTGTTGCTAATTAGCTCTATGTATTGCAGGGTGTCAATATTTGAGGCTTTATCTGGGTTCCTCATCTACAGAGAGATTACACTGTTAGCAACATTTAGATCACTATATCACTACTCATAACTGTAATTCTTGTTATAAAATAATTAATGCTTTAAAAAATGAGCATAGCATAATTTTTCAGTTTAAACTCTGTTTATTCGATTATTTAGCACTTTTTAAAAGTGTGGTAGGAAAGAGTTGGAAAATGGTGCTAAATGGAAAAAAAAAAAACTAAATTTTTCTGCCCCAGTTGTCACTCAAAACAGCTAGGTTGGTTGAATTTGCAGGTTTAAGTCGTTTTTATTGACTTCATATACATTATACGTTTATGAAGGTTATCATGATATCAAACCAGAGCCAAATGCACACTCACTGAAAAAGAGCGAGGCACAGTCCTGCAGTGCTACAGTAAGCACTTCAGATCCCCGGCAGAAACAAATGGTCTTCTCTGTTTACAACCCCCTCCTGTGTATGTGTGTTTTTATCACATGCACCCAAGAGCTTTTATTTAGAGGAGAGAGAGATACAGTACATCTTCTCTGTACTCCCATTTATCACCCAAACTGACTCATCTCTCCTCACCTGCTGGCGTCAGCCTCTCTTCCTGTCCGCTTCACACGCAAAAAAGATTACACTCCCACAGAGAACACAGAGGCCCGTGGAGGGGTGACAGGGTACTTAAAGGAGCACGTTGCTGCATGCGCGTGTGTTTGATCACATAGTTGGCGACTCAACGTTGTGATGCATGCAGCAACTGAATGTTACTTTTTGCATCTAAAACCAGAATGAAATGTAATCCATCTCTGAATGTGTGCGGAGAATATGAGATATGTGAAGTACGTATAGAACGGTGTTGATGAGGAGGCTGCTGTAAACACGAAGCCAATCCAACTGTCTGCTCATATAGAGTGGCTGCTTTCCAGCACCTCAGGTTGTGTAACGAGTGTGTGTGACTGTGTGTGTGCTCCTATAGTTCCCCCACATTGCCTGGATCAGTGAGGGTCAGTGCTTGGCAGGTCCAGCCGCTCAGGAAGAGAAAAAAGGGAAGCAATCACTAAGAATAATCACACTGCAGCAGGAATTGGATTTGCTAGAACGGACTGTTATTGGCTGCTTGTGTGTGGACGGGTATTAACATCTTCGTGGGGACCAAAAATTGGAAGTTTACTATTCTCGTGGGGACCGACAGCCCTTGTGGGGACCAAAATCCCGTCCCCACGAGTTTGAAGGCATTTTTGAGACTCAAAATGTGGTTTTAGTGTCAGGGTTACTGTTAGGTTATGGTTGGGTTAAGGGTCAGGGTCAGGCATTCAGTTTTGATGGTTAGGGTTAGGGTAAGGGGCTAGGGAAAGCATTATGTCGATAAGATGTCCCCACAAGATATGAATACCCAACATGTGTGTGTGTGACTCAGCTCACAGCTCAGCTCTGGTATCCCCCTTGGCGAGTAGCATTTAGAATTACTTACCCCTTCACTGCAGATAATTAGCATTTTCAGCGGCTATCACACTGCAGATCAGAGCGGCCCACTGTGAGCTTCGGCATCTATAGCAGGCTGTGCAATGCCGACCTTGGAATGCAACGCAAACATCGCATATCACATGCTCCTGTTTTGGTGCCACAAGAGGACGAGAGTGTGGTTTTCTCTTTGTGTGCCTGTCTTTCACAGACAACTTGTTGTACTTGAAATGAGGAAGAGTAGAAGGATGAAGCCATTTTCAAAATGTTTCTCCTCTCTTCTTTCTGTACAGTGACACCAGCTGTTAGCTGCTATCGCTGCTCCCGTCCTGCCCGAGTCCGTGGTTTTTTGTTTGTTTTTTGCACCCTGAAGCAGTCTGCAGCATGACCTCCTCTCCGCTAGTTTCTCGAGCCAACATGGACATCCTGGATGAGCTGCAGCTGATTGCTGCCCAAAATTTGGAGAGACTAGAGGTCAACAAGTACTACGAGGTGATCAGAGAGCTGGGCAAGGGCACCTATGGCAAGGTGGATCTAGTCATTCACAAGATCAGAGGTAAGGGACCACCACAGAGTACAAGGGGCTGACTTCTTTAGTGATTGTGCTGTCACCTTTTTGTTTTGGTCTCTGTATCATTTTGCTTTTGGCTCCTAATGAGATGTCACTTGTTTCAGACAGAAGTGTTAATATTTACATTAGAGGATGGAGAGCCAAATTGCAAGCTTGGTTGGAAAACTGTATTCATAAATGTACAGACAGAAACCTCCTTAGTGAAAAGCTACTGACTAATAATTAAAATAGCAGAAAACTCAAGCACTGTCTTCTTGAATAGTGTGCACCTCACAGCAGGCCGTCTTATTTTCTAGAACGGTCAATTAAAAATGCTCCATCAGTAACCAACACCACAAACACAAACAACAACAGCCTCAACTGGTCACAGCAGATGGCCCCGCCCCTCCCTGAGCCTAATTCTGCTGGAGGTTTCTTCCTGTTAAAAGGGAGTTTTTCCTTTCCGCTATCACCAAGTGCTTGCTCGAAGGGGGTTAATGTGATTTTGTGGTTTTGGCGTCTTGAAGCCACTGTGGTTGTGATTTGGTGACATAAATAACACTGATTTGAATTAAAAGAGTTACAGTTCAGCCACTCCAATCAGCAGAGGGGTTAAAAACCTGCCTATGACTGACTGTGCTGGCTCACATGCCAAAGTGGCCATGCCTCTAACTTTAAGCCTCAACAAAATCTAAATAAATGATTAATTAAAAATAAAAGCATGATACCAGAACATTTTTGTGCAGGATAATAACTAAAGCAATGAAAAATATCATCCAAAAAACCCTAAACATCTATGTTTTTCCCAAAAGGTACAAAAATGGCACTGAAGTTCCTGAAGAAGAAGACAACCAAGCTGAAGTCTTTTCTACGGGAGTACAGCATCTCCCTGTACCTGTCTCCGTGCCCCTTCATCATCAACATGTTTGGCATCGCCTTCGAGACCGACGAGTACTACGTGTTCGCACAGGAGTACGCCGTGGCGGGAGACCTCTTTGATATCATTCCTCCACAGGTGCCGATTCTCAGATGACGATAGTAATACAGATGATTACTGATCCACAGGCAGTCAGAAGAAAGTTGGCTCAAAGTTAGGGTACCTTTTAAAGGAAAAGAGCTTATGGATTATTTTGAACTGTAAATAATGCAAAGCTACTCTAGTAGAGTCCATGAAAAATAACATGAAGCCACTAATGTAAACACCCTAAAACCCTCTGTGCTTTTCCTTTCTTTGGCGCTCAAGGTCGGTCTTCCTGAAACAGTAGCGAAGCGCTGTGTACACCAAGTAGCCATTGCTCTGGACTACCTGCACTGTAAGAAGCTGGTCCATCGGGACATTAAGCCTGAAAACATCCTCATTTTCGACCGAGAGTGCCGCAAGGTCAAGCTCTCTGACTTCGGCATGACTCGCCGGGCCGGCTCACCAGTGAAAAGAGTGAGTTATGTTTTGTTTTGTACGTTTTGACATTTGGACGTTTCTTCCAGTGACTGTAACCTGTTGGTTTTCCCCGCCAGGTGAGCGGCACCATCCCCTACACAGCTCCGGAGCTCTGCGATGTGTCCCGCCACGAGGGCTTCTGTGTGGACTACAGCACTGACGTGTGGGCCTTCGGTGTGCTGCTGTTCTGCATGCTGACAGGTAACTTCCCCTGGGAGAAGGCCCTGCCCTCTGACTCTTTCTACCAGGAGTTCATCCGTTGGCAGAGGAGGAGGACGAACACGGTGCCGTCGCAGTGGAGGCGCTTCACAGAGCAGGCCCTTCGCATGTTCCGCCGCCTGCTCTCGGTGGAGCAGGACCGCCGCTGCTCTGTCAAAGAGGTGTTCGGGTACTTCAGCCACTCGTGGATGTTAGACACGGAGAACGATAACAACAATGGCAACACAGTCGCTGCAGCTGGCGGCGAGAGAGTGAGCGGTGGAGGTGGCGGTGGTGGAGGAGGTGGAGGCGGAGGGGGAGGAGGAGTCAGAGGGGAGGTGGACGGCACAATCTCGTCATCATCGTCCGGGGAAGAAGACGAGGAGCTTCTCGTGGAGAGGATGAAGCAGCAGACTTTGTCGCCGCGCTCCCCGGTGTCGCCTCTCTCTCCCATGTTGCCAATGGCGGTGAAGAGGGGGAGCGGAGGCAGCGGGGCCAAAGGAGGGATGATGGAGACCGGCGGGGGCCACCATTTCGTGTCCGTCTCCACCAACAGCTCCGTGTCATCCACCAACAGCTACGATCGAATGCCCCGAGAAAACGGCTCACCTGGCGGCCGCATGCTAGTGCCGACACCCATAGAAATCTGCGTCTGAGCATGTCAGGACTCACCGACACACACTTTTATACCTCTCATCCAACCACGTAGATGTTCATGCATGGGAAAAGAAACAAAGCGATAACAAAGTACTAACACGTCTCCTGTTTTAAACATTGTAGGAAGGCACGCGCGCGCCGGAGGACTTCCGCAGATGTCTTTGTAGAATGCACACATTCCTTATGATTGGTCGAATGTTCTCCAAAGGAGTCCTGCTTTAACACTTGGAGTTCAAGGAGATGCTCAAAATGCAAGCGTACAAAAATGAAGAAAAAACCTCGTCTCATTAGAGATTTTACCACTAAATCGATCTGACAAGAAGACCAAAACATATTCCTTAAAGCAATACTCGCAGCTAAAAAACAAACATAAAAAGATAAAGTCAGACAGGAGTTGGGCAGAACTCCTCGTGATCTCTTCAACACTAATGAGAGTTTTTTTTTTTAAATAAGCCAAGGGACAAAGGATTCACGTTTTTGACCGACACAGCTCAAGCTAATACCTTACGAAATGAACGACCCGAGTGAGCGCTGGTTTACGCGTTCTACTTGTAACAAAAATATGAAAGTGTGAATGTGTCCGTGTGCGTCGCCGTGCGTTTGAATCTAAAACAAGTAGTTTAATTTCCTTTGACAATTTTATTTATTTGAATCTTTAAAAAAAAGGAGAAAAAAGACTACACAATCTATTTTTTCTATTTTTTTGTAAGGTAGCTCTCTTTGTTTCCCATTCGACTCAGCATTGTGACATGATGTCGAGGTATCGCTGTGTAACACGTGTGGTACGCTGCTGTACATATTGAATACTTGCGCATTACGTGAGACGACCTACAGCTTTCCTTCACCTCAGACTCGATGGAGCGAAGGCGTCTGATGTCTCTGTTCTTCACGATAAACATATCGACTTCACCGTTGGAAGACTTTTTTCTACTCACTCCTGAAATTCCGTTTGTATGGTGTTCCTTTGAAGCGTTTCCCAAAAGAGAACAAGAAAAAGATCTGTCTGCTTTGCTCACATTTTCATCCAGACCTTCACCTAAAAATTGTGTTTTCTTTTAAACTAAATGTCTGAAAAAAAAAAAGATCTGTTCCAATTAAGTGCGGGGATGGGGGGGGCAAACACTTAAGAGTCACCTTTTATAAACTGCATGACGAGTAATTCAAACTTCATGAAAAATTTGAACAGGCTTTAGGAGGAAAAAAACGAAATGTAAAATGTCGTGATGTGATTTTTTTTTTTTTTTTTGCAGTAGCACAATTTCTTGCACCATGTCCCAGAGTGAATCTTGCTGTTATGACCTCTTGAGACATCCTAGGGCTAAAAGGAAAAAAAAATCTAAATATACTTAGTTTCTATCCAGTGTGATGTATTTGTAATGCTATTAATGTTGTGCGTTCATCTCACCACCTTCAGGAACTAAAAAAAATAAATAAATAAGCTAAGCATGAGGACACGGAGCAAGAGGTTTGAGTTTGATTCAGATGGAGGGACTTAAATGTTTGTTTTTGGGGTTTTCAAAAAACAAAAAACAATTACAACTAAATGCAGAAAACTAATTACTTCCTTTTTGACTTCATGAATATAAACTAGAATAATTTTGGGGGGGAAAGAGCTGGATCAATGTGTAGTGTGTGAATGGATGTTCTCAGTGTTGCTCTTCAGACATAAACCTGCATGAAACTGTATGTGCTAAAGCCCTCTTGTGAAAAACTGCTCGGTGTTTATCCTGTCACAGGCTGTAGCACTCTATAGTTGTAGTTAGTATACCGGTGACAAACAACACGTCAGTAGCCTCAGCTGGGATCTGACAGAGGATCAGCTCAGCCCCACCGCATGATGCGTTGGATCAGCGACAGAGTAAATGACTGCATCTTGTGACAATCTCTGACCTCATCGGCAGCCTCCTGACTCAGAACAAAGGACGGTCCTGATGCGGACACTGCTCCCTATCTGTCAACTTCAAGCAGCACCGTGCTGTGCGGAGTAAACCGTGCGAGCCCAAGCACATCCCACGATCACATGACCGTATGAAGCCACATTACCTCATCGTGTCATTGTTCCTTTGCAGCAATCCGTCTAAAACCATCCTTCAACATTCGAGATCTTCCCAAATAAACGTGACCAGCTTAAACGACCCATGGCAATGTGCAACAATAAGCAATGTGAGGATTTTTTAAATAGTGACACGTGGGAGGTAGTAAAAAAGAGACAATACCAGAACAGTCCCTTACTAGCGTAGACATTATTAATGATTGGTTTTGTCTTATAAAGTCTTGAGGTGTTTTCAGAGTCACCACTTTGCTCTTGCTCTGAAAGCTGATGTGTCGAGCGAGGGGTGGACCTGACTATGAAGCTATTATAGACTATGACTATTATGGCCTCCATAATACACTTTTCTGACCAAAATTTGCAAACTGAATGATTTTTTTTTTTTTTCAACTGACCACAAATGACTGGAAATCCTATTGTAGCCACAGGGATCACCGCCTGGTGGCCAGTACAAACATTTTGAGTTTAAAGCACCTCTTTGCTGGCAATACTTTTCAGAGATGGACACTATGGTCACCTTTTATGCTATTTCTGTGCCTCAGTTAAAGGGCCAGTACATAGGGCTCGGTGATATTAAGTGATAAGACTGCAGATTGCTAGCAGCTGGATACACTTTCCAAGCATCTAGTAATACTTCTGGTGGCTTTTAGCTCATTTCAAACACAAAAAATGGCCCTAATATAGCCTGTGTTTTGTTTGTACATTCTGGGCTACGCGGGCTCTCATGTTACTCTACAATATTTCATTTTCCTTTAAGCTAAATTTAGATTTGCGATAATTAAAGGAGACCCATTCTGCTCCTTTCAAAGTAGTTCTCATTTATCTTACACTCTATCTGAAACAAGGTGCTTTAGCTCCTCCCTCTAAGACAACTTTCTTCTGATTGAGTGCCCGTTGGTAGCTAAAGCTATGTTCCTGGGATAGAATAGAATACAACTTTAATTGTCCCACAAGGGGAAATTTGGCATGACTGTATTGAGGATATCACCTCCCTCTCATGACATCATGTTGAATTATGGGTAACTATCAGAACAAGTTTATTCTCTTGTGTTAGTAGAGAGCTCATCATTAGCTTATTTTACCCCTAATGTAAGAATAGCCAGATGTTGCTTTTTACACAAGTAAAACTCTAATTAGGTTGAGTATTTTCAAATTGAAATGTTAATTTTTTCCAAGCATGCAACCATCCATTAGCTAAAATAGCTAGCTAACATTTTGACAAGTGGAGACAGCTATTGGTACATCAGATGTTTTAGTGTTGTCTTGCCAACATTCTTTAAAACAGATAATTTGACTTTTAATCAAGTCGTCTTATAAAACATTACACCCTCTTTAAATAAAACATATACATAATTCGCACAAACAACCTCCAGCCTAAACGAACAGTCTAAAGTAATTGCTGTTGTTAGTTATAGATTAGCCAACAGGATGTTATTTCTAATGAATGAATGATGATCGGTTGCAGTCCCTGTTCTATGAGTGAGCAAGCAAAACACAGAATTTCAAGATACCAGAAAGTAAATCTTTATTTTGAAAGGCACAAGCCCAGTATTACTGTTGTTTCATATCAGAATAATTTTAAGATAGTAAATGATTTGCTAGAACTTGTGGTGTAAGCGCTGTGCTCAAATGAAACACCAGTGCAGTAACCAGTACGCTGCAGATGAGGACACATCTGTTCACAAGCTGGGAGAAAAGATGAGTGACACAAAACCAGAAAGTGAGATGTGCATTTGTCATACGCGACCTTCCCCCTTCTCCTTCCCAGAGTCTGAGTCAGCCACAGCTGCCTCCTCGTCCCATTCATATTGTGACGTGCTGTAATGGCGTTCCAGTGTCTTTCTGTCCGGTGACATAGCTGCATCATGGTTTTTGTGGAGTTTTAGTGAGTAGATGACCACAGCACTAGAACTTGTACCTGGTTTTGTCTTTGCAAAACAACTGTCTTCCTGTAAGCTGAGATTTAGTCAATAAAATAAGAATTCTTGTTCGAGTGATATTTGCATTTTTCTTGTTTTTCCCCTCCCAAGAGCTCTTTGTCATGCAACTGAATTTCATACAGGTGAAATTGGGAATCATCCTGGACTTATTTTCATTTATTAATGTAAAGAATGTGGATAACAAATTTTATAACTAAGAAGAAACAAGTAATTTCAACACCCTATGGTAACCTATGAATAGGCACTTGGTGATGGTGGGGAAGAAGAACTCCCTTTTAAGCAGGAAGAGACCTCTGGCAGGAAAGTTTTAATTTTAATTGGGGGCTGAGGTTAATGATGTTCATACAGTGCATTGAAATGTATAAATGAATAAAACAAGAATAGTTGATAAATTACTTCTAGTATCATATGAGTTATATACCACAAGCTATTTTAAAGAAACGTATATGATGCTAGTAAATTATTTTGGATACATGTTACAATGTTTCAAAAAAAACCTAAATGTCGGATGGCTGACTGCAGTGTCAAAAGTATTATTCAGATGCACATGATTGATTTGTTAAGACATGATGGTTATTTATGCCTCTGTATATACATATATACATATGTATATATATATATATATGTATATACACATATATGTGTGTGTATATATATAGATAGATGTGTTTTTATATTTGTATATATACATACACACACACACCAATACCAGCAGATGGCTGCAGGGTTATGCTTTCCCTTGTCTTTTTTTCATAACCATTTAAATAAGAAGACAAAAATGTCTTAACTTTGTAAAAATTGAGCCAAACTGTGATCACCTCAGTATGCAGGATGAAGGGATAAATGCTCTAACTATATAGCAATTTTAAATTTTATTTTTATCATAATACATAATTTCATATTGGTTATTTTGATGCTGTGCAGTATTATAATATGTCTATAATATAATGAGATAACCACTTTACCCGAGATAAAGAAAAACTATTACAGAACAGTGGACAAAATATTTATTCTTAATCAATTACATGACCTCTGATGCTCCAACAAATGGACAAGACAATACAAAATAAAGTTACCATAAAAATAAGACGATGACAAAAGTGTGACAGTGAAGCAGTTCATGTCCTAAAACAAAACACCGCATCACTGACGGACACGTGGAGGCGGCGTTGGAATGTGATGGGTAGTGTGTAACCAGGACAGAAACAAGGCGTTACATCTGAGGAGATGAACACATCCTGCTACATGTAGCATTGCTCCAGTCAGTGGGGGGTTGACACAATAGAAGAAAACAAACATAAAAACCCATTCGAATATCTGAGATTTAGCCCTGAGATTAACACACGTACAACAAAGTTTTAAAAAAATCCAAGCATTTTGCAAGACTGTAATAATAAAACATTCTCCAAAATCTCTATTTGGTACAAGTGCTTGAAACTGGAAAACCAAAAAAACAAAGAACGACAGGCTCAGTGACACACCTGCTTATTTAAAAATAGTTGATTAAAAAAATGTTTTTATTTCACTGCAACGAAATATAAAAACGGCAAAACAGAAAGATGGCACAAGTGGAACAGACATGGTGTTCGGGGTAGGGAGATTTGTGTGTGTTGAATCCTGCTGCTGCCGCCGCTGGTGACACACTAAGCAGACAGGCCTTCAGCTGCCTCTGTGTGGATGTCTGTTGACATCGAGTAAGGGCTTAATGGGCCTCACACAGCACAACACTGCTCCTAATGGCGCTAAGGAGAAGTACACAGACTTTAACACCAACACTAATCACAAAGACTTTTTCTTCTAAAACAAAAAAAAAACTGACATCCAAGCCAAACTCAAGTCCCAGAGAGTAGGTGAGTCCCTGTGCAGTCCGAGGGTTTTATTAGGAGGCGGCCCAGCACGCACTGGCATTACTAACAACAGAGTCTGCTGCAAAAAAGTGCATGCAAGCTGCCCTCAGGAACACCGTGTGCAGTACGTCCACGGACTTGTTGCTGGACCACAAGCTAGTGAAGGAACACCAAGTCTATGAAGAGCTGGTAAGTCAGACAAGGCTTCTTCAAAAGCTGCATATAGGCCCAAGTAAAGACACCAGGAACCTTAAATTAAATATACATGGCTGCGCTAGTATTAAGACTGATGGAACAACAGAATAACCGTTACCCCTCCTTGTTGAGTTTGAAGTCAAACGAGCAGCTGAGTGTTCCTGTGTACTCTAAAGGTTTTGTTGAGATGATGAAAGGGAAATCTAACAAAGGATTCCCTTTCCCTTAGGAGTGGAAGAAAAGTCATTTATTAATTTATTAATCCCTAACACAGCTCTTAACAATTCAGACTATTTATTAAGACCTAAATTCATTCAAAGATCGTACGGGCAGAAATTCTCTCAGCCGAGAGGTGAGAGGCCGAAGTGCTTTAAGCTAATTCATATTTAAAAATTAAAAAAATACCCACGTGGTCTTGTTGTGGCAGTTGGATCTGACTATTTTGAGTTGACAAGGTGACCAATGAGCCTCAAAACGTCAGATATAAGAGCCTGAAGCCAAAAAAGTTTGGAGGCAGCGGTCAGCTGAAGACAGTAATACTGCAGCCGGAGCAGAGGGCCAAAGTGCTTCCTGTGAAAATACATTCAAATACATGCACGCTTTGCGGCTCGCTCAGTAACACCTGCTGGGTGAATCTGCACTGGAAACAAAGCATAATGACCCCACAAGGTGTTGCATTAAATCTGGAACCCTGTTGTGTAGATGATAAGCGCATACCTTTACTCTGTGAGGGTACTACCTTGAGTCACCAGCCCCTTCTTTCTGTCCCCCAAATCTCCTTGACTGGCTTTTTAATTCAACATCAAATTGCTTTAGCAATAACTTAAAAAACAAACAAACAAACAAAAAACACAACACTCAATCCAACCTCTTTGACAACTGCTAAAGAAACCAATACGAGAATAAATAACCCAAATATAATCAAATACTTAGAAAATCTTTTAAAAAATTAAATATATTTGATTGTTATTCTTATTTAATTCAGGAGAAAAAGAAGAAAAACCCCAAAACATCCCATATAAATAACTACACAAATAAACAATTTCAGCATGTTACTTCAAGAACGGTTCTCCTCAGCCCGCGGGTGGTGTTGGCTGATGAGTACTGTCAGACCGGGCTGGGGGGGGGGTTCGGGGACCAGGGTCTGGTCCCAGTGCCCGGTGGAGTTAACAGTGCAGTTGAAGGACAGAGGGTGAAGTTAAGGTTTACGGGTGCTAGCTGTCAGTCAGAACAACCCTGGTCCAGTGTCGCCATGGTTACCAGCGAGGTTGGTGGGAAGGCCTGCAAAAATGCTGCAGGAGAATTTTCTAAAAGAAAAACAAACAAAACAAACCCCATCTCAATGCATTTCATAGAGAGTAAAAAAAAAAAGTAGCAGCAGCTGCCACTACATGCATCCTTACAGAGGAAACGTGAGTGTCACACCAGGGTTCTGGTCACACAGTCTCTGTTGCTCATGAAGGATCCCAACTATGGAGGACCACAAGAGCCACACGCATCGAAATAAAAATGTCTGTGCTTAATTAATGAATTGTAAAATAAAATCTGCATTTGTAAATTCATTTTTGAATACGCTCGGTAGAAGGGGGGATTATTATGGTGTGAGGTTGTTTTTTATGAGTTGGGCTCAACCCCTTAGTTCCAGTAAAGGGACATGTTGGACACGTTCATGGTCCCAACTTTGTGGGAACAGTTTGGGGGTGGC
>VUQR01014218.1:0-12714 GCA_015108515.1 Hemichromis elongatus | reverse complement strand
ACTGAACACACTTTATAAGTGGTCAGAAACTTGCAAATAATTCATGAAAGAATAAAGTTACGTTGAAACCAAGCACACCATTGTTTTTCTTGTGACATTACCAATAAGTTTGATGTGTCACATGGCCCTCTTCCTATTGAAAAAACAAAAGTTGTATCCAAGATGGCGGACTTCTAAATGGCCACCATGGTCACCACCCATCTTGAGGAGTTTGCCCCCTCACATATACTAATGTGCCACAAACAGGACTTTAATATCACCAACCATTCCCATGTTATTACGGTGTATCCATATAAATGGCCCACCCTGTACTTTGTAGTCATGATAGTAGAATGAGTACAAGGAGTAGAGATTTTTATACACAATATATATAAAAAGTAAATAAAGGAGAACTCTAACTTTAATTAACGTTTCCCCTTACATTGAATCCTTCCTAACAGATGACGTAGCACACAGTTTGGGTTTTATAGATCCCTTGACTTTTAGTTTGTAGCGCCACAAGTTTGATAGCAGTGAATAGCCTCAATAATAAATTACCATAAAATATTGATAAAAACATTTATAATTTATTATTATTAGTTATACAGATGTCTTCCTCAAAGAGCTCAGCTCAGCTCACTACTGAAAATCTGTGGTTTAGTTGAGATTATGGCCTGATCAGAGTCTATGCAGGCCGCACACATGAAAGCTACTGTACTCGCTTGCAGTGAATTCACAAGACAATTACCTGCAGTATTCTCCCACGGGTGCAATGAAACATTTTAAAGTATTTTTACTAGTGCAATAAACACTAAAGCAGGTTATCTCTTCCATCAGGAAGTATCTGAAACAGTTTGGCAATCCTGTGCTTGTGTGAAAGAAGCTAAAGTATTTTGGTTGTAATTTCAATAATGTGCTGACATTAGCATTTAACTCAAACCACCATTGTGTCTAAGCACAGCTTTAGTGGGAGCCTCTAGCATCGCTTGTGGCATTCGTATTGTAGAAATATTATCTTTTAAAAGCATTACTTTTCAACTAAAAAGTTTGTAATTTCCTTCTGAAACCAATTTTCTGGTGGCAAGTGTTTCTTTTACTGAAAGTCCCGTAAAAAGACTGTAACACTCTTCAGAACAATGTATTTCCGGTCAACATATAAAACACTATCCTTCCCTTGTTAGTGCATGCATTTTGTTTTCAATTTTTGAGTGAAGACTAGAGAAAGCTAGAAATTGAAAATGTATGAGGTTAACATTGTCCTCATTGTATATAAATCTACTCTAAAAAAACAATGTGATAATCTTCTTTGAGCAAGCACTTCAGTTGTGTTTTTTCTTAAATAGTTACAGATATTACTTCAACAAAATGATTCACTGAGACTTTTGTGAGAATTAACAGCACTGCTTTTCATTATGCTTTCATTGATGAGCTTAAGTGGAGGGTGTTAAATTTATTACAAGTTTGTTCTTGTAAATGCCACTAACAATGCCAACATTTAATATTTTATGCTGAAGATATTAATTTGTTGTCAGCAAGCATAGGGCCATCTTCCCCTGCAGCTTTATTATGCAATACTCTTTAAAAAGAAAAAGCCCTTTTCAGCATGTTCCTTTAATTATGGGTTTCTTTGTTGCCATGTCCTCAGTGGAGATGAAACTGTATAAGGGAACAACCAATCAATAAAAATCCCTCGGTAATATCAAAGTGACTGGTAGTGTTTAATCCATATGCAGTTGTGCATGTCAATAGGTCTTTTCCTCTAATTTTTGTGGTGTTAACCAAACTTAAAAGTTAAAGCAATTGGAGGCCTTGCTGTAACAAAATAAGACATCAGTTTTTTTGTCAGGCCAAATTGAAACAGAGGCTACTGAGCAACTTATATAACTCTGGTGCCAAACACAACAGTTAACATTCATCAGATTACATTTGATTAATTGCATATAGTTTATATTTATTTTGTATGGCTGTGATTATGACTCTAACCTTCTGTGCATATAACGAGCAGAATTAATGTGCGAGATGATGCTTTTGCTGCACTCATGGAGCATGTCAGCACATTTTGCTTGTTTGTGTTGGTACTTACTTTTGACTGGTCCAGCTTGAGTTTTTTTTAGTTCTTTTTTACTAGTAGCTGTTGCAATGGCTAGAATAAAGGTATCCATGTCTTAAACTCTCTCCTTGACACTGTTGCAATATTCCAAAATGTTTTTATCCCTTCCATCTGTCCAACATTTTTGCTTTCATACATGTATACTGCACAAATCAGTAGGTCCTGGATTAATTCTGATCACAATAACCAATAAAGTTTTCTCAAGTTTTTCCATGTCCTTGTTCAAATGACTCACAGCAAAGTTGTTGATACCTTTAGTAGATAAGGTTGTGAAATATTCACAGCCCCAATCAGTGTCATCTCTTGGCTCGGAAACATCTTCATCTGCATCACAGTTCATCACACAGTACTGTGTGATGAATGATATCATCTTTGGCTTGGTTAATCTTCTGGAGCTCATTTTTTGAGAATGTCTCCCAGAAACGTGTTGCACATAAAAAATTTGAAAAACAGCTTCTGAAGTAGAAGAATTTATAAATGCGCATCTGCTATACACACACACATATGCACTCGAAAACACTTGGCTGTGTTACAACTGCATCTGTTTTTTGTTTTTTTTTTCACAATTGTTGTATTTACGGAGCATCACTTTTCGCCATAACTATAGATCGTGTTCTTCACAATCTGCTCTCCCAGTTCATCACATACTGATTTTTTGTTAGGACTTGTAGACATCCCATCGTAGCTCACTGGTTATCATGATTTCTAACATGTTCAGCAGTCTGGTAGAGTCAATTTGAGGCTAAAAGAAATAGCATGAGACCATAGACAGGTTTACTGCCACTGTAATTAAAAGGGCATGAGAGAAGTTTACCTTTTCATGTATGTTAAATGCTGTAAAGATTGTGTACTTAAATCTAAAACGTAATTTTCACCTCGAACCTAACTAACCAGAGACCTGGAAAAAAGGTAAAGCCAACATTGAAAACAATGTGCTGTTAGGTAGGGCTTGTGATCAGGCAGCCAAGAAAGAATGTGAGTCTAGGTTTTGAGGACAGAACATATATAAAAGGTGTATGAAGACTCTGCGTTGTCTTTTAATGATTTACGAATTCTGGCTCTGAAGCCTGAAGTTGAGCAGTTTGAGTGTCATCATCTTGTTGAAACTTGACGAGACAAGTGAGACGAAGCCAACAACACTGCTTGCTCTTATTGTGATTTGTCAGTCATAACCCCAAAGCATACTCTGATTTACTGTCTATTTTACAATAAATGGGGCCATAATTTACAAAATGAATGCCATGCTGTATTAAATAGGACTCGAAAGTAACGATTCAGAAAATAAACTCACCGGGATTAAGTTTACTGGAGTCATAAATCAAGTTTATAGTAGGGTTATTTTCCTCATAGACAGCTATACAATCTAACTTCTTTCTACAACCACAGGAGTCGCCCCCTCCTAGCCACTAGATAAAATACGGGGTTTAAGCATATATATAAAATAACAGTATATATTTATATATGTATATATATTTTTTTCATTTTCATTGTGATGTAACAAATGTGGCATGTGTCATGTGTGTCATGAAACATGCAACAGATTGTATGAGCACTGTACATACAACTCAGATTAAAATATTTAAATTTATGATATTCAAAATTTTCAAATGCTGAAATTGCTCAAAGCAATCTGCAGAATGAGTGATTTATAATAAAAACCTATAAGATTAACAGGCAACATGATGAAAGCAAAGAGTAACCTACTCTGATACGTAACAGTATAAAGAGTCACGTTTTTTTTTTATCAGAGAAAACAAAAATCTGCGTCAGTATTTATCTACGTGTGTGGCTGGGTTAAACGCTGATTGCAACAATTTCGGTTCTCTGCTCATGAGAACTTAGTTGAGAACCATAGCCTCACTGCATGCATCGCATGTAAGACCACACTTGAAGCCCTTGCCCCTGCCCAAATCTCCGCTCTGCTCTATATCGATTATTCCCATAAAATGTTATTATGACGCTAATTGTCCTCCTGTACTTCACATCAGGTTTCCAGCATATGAAAGTCAATAAAATGTGGTATTTGTGGGCTTGAGGATAAATCCACTTCAATATAAATGATCTAACATCCCCTTCATTTATTACCTAGATTGTACCGTGTTCACTACTGAAATATCAGCATGATTTGTGTGAACATTTTAAAGCCTTCTGGTTTAAAAAATGATCGATTTTACCCCCATAGCAAGGGCGTGTGAGAGTCTCTTTAAGCCAAATGTGTGCAAAGTAATGGTTGTGGTGCAGCATAAGTAGTTAATGCTCACTTATCTGAGCATGATAAAAGTAGATAAAAGTCGATTATTATGTCGAAGTATTATTTAAAAGGCAGCATGCAGGCTTATGGTGAGTGGATAAAAAGATAAAAGTAATAATCACTAAGAACTGCTATCTGTTTGATTAACAGTGAAAGTACTCCACCAACTTATTGAAGAATTTTGCAAAATCCTTTGTTGAAAAAACTGTAAGTTTTAGTATTTAGGAAGCCAGATCTGCTGTGTGCCTCCCTGATGAAGACATTGGATGGTAAACAGTTCCAGCCTCGTCCCGGAGCTCAAGATTGTTGCAGTAAAAATGGCACGGAGAATGCGAGCTGTGAGCGCCCCAGCTGAGAGCCACTGTAGATGAGAGATGTCAGATGTAGGGCGCAAACCGCATAGTGTGGGACCATGTGGGGCAGACCACCCATGAGCTTGCCTCCCCCATTTTCCCCTGGCTGCATCTGGAAGAGACACAATGCCGGAGCATGGGAATCCAGCTCCTGCCATTAGCCGTGGAACTGGTCCTTAAACTGTGGGGATATATTTGGTTTAGCACAAGACGACAGGCTCCCTCAACTTTCAGCGTGCACACTGGGTTTTAGGCTGTACTTGTGTTTAATGCCGCTCCGAGCCTTTATTTGTTAAAGGAAAGTCCCCTGAGAGTTGGCAGCACGTGGTACTGAGACTGATGCAGCCTGGAAGACAGATAGGAAGTAAAATCTTACTGGATTTAGGACAAGGATCAATGCCCGAGTTAAACAAGGGAGCTTTAATTCTAAATGTGATGTGCACTACTACTTACTATTCTACTCTTGCATGTTAAACCTCAGCACCAATTTGCACATTTGGATCAAGTGTTTTAAACATGAGCTTTATAGATTAACCAGCAGACATAAATGGATAGAAAATGGTTATTCTTTGCCCCGTTGCAACCAAACCTCTATCATCCTCACCTAGCACCACTTTCAGCTGTGTTTAAGGAAAAAAAAAAGAAGACCTTTGTTAAAAACCTTGAAACACAAAGCTGAAGCATTCAGCTGGGATGTTTAGGTTGAGTAACCCCCTGGGTTAATAAACTAAACAAAGGTAAACCGTGCAAAATGGCAGCAATGAAAGCCAGACTAAGTAAACGAGGCAGAGTTTACAAGATACAAGAGGCTGGGACTGCATGCGTGAAACGTTAACGCGAAACAGGTGATGAATGTGTTTTTACTCTAATAAAGAGACTCCGAGGGAGAATCCGGGTGAAGAAAAGATTATTGGGAAAAAAAATCACATTATAAACCCACGTGTAGGGATGTTTTTATGCATTTGAAGCATATCCACATGTCCTGCCCTGGACTAATATTTCAATAATAGCCTGTAGATGTTATCTGTGCCATATCATTTCATCATATACTAAAGCTTTTGGTGCAGGTCTGGGTTCAGTTTTGTAGATTACTTTATGCCAGATCACTAAATTGCTCACTAAGTCTCACATGGGCATTTGGAGCATGAAGCCGAACTGTCCAGGCACAACTTCTCAGAAAAAAGCTTGCAGCTGATAGTTTTCTCTTTATTTATATCTTATCAGAGAGATTATCTGTCAAGTCTTTGTAGAGTTTGTCTTCACTTTAGTTGAGTTATTGTGTTCAGGTTTTATCCTTTTTCAGTTTCGGTTGCCGAGGGGAGTGAGGAGGGCAAATACAGAGCGTGGAGCAACTCCAGAAAAAATATGAACCCCAAGAACAACAAAAGGGTTCTTTTTAACTTCTTCAAACCACATCTCCCAATAAAAGCTGAACAAACATACCCTGCCACTTGCAAGCGGCTGCTGTCCAGCAAGTTTCACAGGAAAAAAAAAAGTGTGGGGGCTCGCTTTCCAAAGGAGGGGGCTTATGGGCCTAATGAAAACTTCACCTTAACTGAAATAATAAAAAGCACGCCACCCAAACATTGATGATTTGTTCTTTTTTTTTTCCACTAGTGTTTTCTCTGGGCCTCCGCTCATCACTCTCAAAGCAAGTTTAAACATTTTCATTTTAGCCTGTGTTTTGTGGTCTGTTGATTCTTTGAGGGGAATACCGTGATGTCCTTTTAGAAGATGTCTATTGCACCACGAGCTACAGTAAACCGGAGTTGTTATGGGATGACTGATGGCTGCGAGAGGGGCTCAAAGCCTTGGAACAAACCGGGGATAGCTATCCCCGAGCGCTTCCTTGGGAAGACAAAGCGGGTTTAGCAGAGGTATGAAACGGAGTGGCCTGTGAATGGTTACTGTTCAATTTGTATTTGGTTCCCCGCTGGTCACAGAGCTGAGATCAGAGCCGAAAGTGAAAACACATGGTGAGGGTCAGGGATCAGAGGACCGCCACACACAAGGCAGAAAAGAAGGGAAAAGGCAATGGGAACTTGTGTGAAGAAATGGATTGAATAAACAATCGCCTGCACCCTATTATCCTATAATTTACACTGCATGGGAGCTTGGAAAACGTGGGCTGTTAAAGACGACCGTTGGTTTTCCACTGAAAGTGGCATCTGTGCCTTACGCCAATCAAAAAGCCAGGCATTATAGTCCGAGACAGGTTTTGAATTCTTTTAGGCCTAATGTGTTTGTTTTCAATATCCCAGGGAAATGACTGCATCAGCAGAAAGCAATGCCTTCAAAAGTATCCGGCCTTTTGAAGTATCCAGCAGCAAAGCATACATTTAATTACATAATAACTCTGGAAATTGTATTTGTGCAATCAATAGTGAGGATTAAAAATGGAAATAGAGATTGGGCTACAAAAAAAAGACCATGCCATGACAAAATAAACTTTGGAGAGTGGAAAGGCCAAGAAAATAACTAGAGATGAAGAATTAGACTGTTGCTTTGGCCCAGGAGTCAGCATCAGCTTTCCTCCCTCAGTCCTGATGAATGTCAGCTCACTTCTTCCACCTCGCTTTAATTACTCTCCCCGCACCCTCTGTCCCCCTCCAACGTAGCACAGAACGAGCTCAGCAGGCAGTGAAAACAGTTCTCGAGTCTCTTGAAAGATGTCCTACTTCTTTTCTGGAAGAACGCTGTTGCCAATTATTGCACATCAAAGCGCTTTCGTGCTGAATGCGACCGAGGGTGCAATTGTTCATCTTTCAGCCAACAGCTGGCCAAGAAGAACACATTATCACAGTTCAAGATCCTCTATAAGGCAAAAAAAAAGAAAAAAAGAAGCTGAGCAGAACGAAACGTGACGTCAGTGTTTGCAAAGAAAACAGCTCGTCTGCTTTTATTAATTGTTGTGATTTAATTGCACGGACAGCAAGAGGGAAACTCGTATTAGATTGGCAAACATTGTGCTTGCGTTGTGGCCTGGATGAAAAGGAAGAGTGTGTAGAGAAATGAGAGCAAAATATCATTAAACAGTAGAAGAAAATCTGTTATTCTGTCATGCATTTTTGTGTTCAGTGCTATTTAAGGCACATCAACATTGTCCCCTTTATATTTCCTTTTTTCAAAATTTCCCCCCTTTCTCCACTTTGGAGCTAGTTCAAAATGCTAATTGGAGACAGTGATGTCCTGCTTGAGGATGGAGCAGATTATTATGACCTCTCATCTGTTTGGTTTGATGGGCATTGGTGGAGGTTATCCAGCCTTTGAATCTCACTGCTTATTTATCCAACAGCTGGGCAAATACCCACAGCCCTTCTGCATTAGGGCTCATTTTTAAACATTTATAGAAGACAGGGTCCAGTGTTTATGCCTCCATCTTCCTTCACATCTGCACTTAATATTATTTTGCAGACTTTGAGCAGAACAAGGGCTCAATCCTTTGTTATGACAGGAAGATATTTTGAACTTTTTGAGGATTAATACTGTTTGCTTTCCTGCTCACTCCCCTCAAAACAGCTCCGGGTTTCAAATAGGCTAGAGCTGAAATCCGTAAATGAATTTGGCAAGCCCAGTCGATGGGATATTGTTTTCAATTCATCTGCCACTTGCATTACTCAGCTGGGATACATTGTCTCTTTTTATCAGCCCCCTTTGTTCATTTTCCCTCCATCATGCTTATATTTTCCAGTTCACGTTTAGTGGAAATATACATAGTTCCAGCTACGAGCAAATTTAGTGTCCATTTATAACTATAATGAAATCCACTTAGTCTCTTTCATAATCCGATCAATTTGTCATTATTGAAATTTATACTCCAGATGTTAATCTTTTATTAGAAACAACTCTAGTTCCTTTTTAATTTACAACTCACACAATCCATAGAGGGAGCTCAGTAAACCTATAACCTTTAAACTGGGATAACTTAATAGTTTTAAATTATTTCTCAGATGGAAACAGGAAGCAAATATGGCCCTATCATATCATCACTCTGAGACCTAAGTCATCATCATTGACAGCATCAACCCTAGCCCTGAGCCCTAACCCTAAACTTGTGTTTTAAAGGCAAGGAACTACTACTTAAAAAAAAACTGTAAACAGATTTCAATTTGTGTCATTTAGAATGAATATTTTCTGATGACTTGAACCTGAGAGATTAAATACCTTATGTTTGGCTGGCCTGTTCATCTACCCTGACCTCCTCCCTATGCAGACAATCACCTTGTAACAACTTGCCTTCTGTTGACTTTGCTGCAGCAAAACACCTCAGACACTTGCTAAAATGACTAAGCATAATTAACATTTCACAAAACATAAATTAATCTGAAAGTAGAAATACCACAGTGTAGTGTAGGTTGACCTAAAAAGCTGATCAGGGCTTGATTGATCAAACTGAACTTCAGCTGTAAGCTAATAACTGCAATTTTTCTTTGGGTCTAATGTGCCAGTGGGCTCGCCACTGAGATGGCTACACTGATAAGAGAGAGTGGCTGACTGAAAACACTTGAAAATATTAAGCCTTGAGTCTTTTGAAACTAAATGGAAAAAAACTTTGAGAAGACTGAGAACTGAATTTTTACATATTTCACTCAAAATGGGACCATAATTTACAAAATGAATATAAAGCTCTATTAAAGAAAACTAAACCCATGTCATAATAATAGGAATGGATGGGCACAAAAGCAGTAAGAGAATTTGAAAGAGAGAGAGAGAAAGAGAGGAAGCAAAAGACAGCCGACCTACGAGGACTATGACAATACATAGGTATAAATAAATCAAGTAAGTCGGATCCTTTTTCATGAACTTCTATGTAAAGTAATCATCCTCTGCTGGCCATGAGAAAAAAATAAATTTTCATAAGCCCAACTGCCAGTGTGCCATGTTTTCGGATGCTAATCCCACAGTCCATCCATCCATTTGCTTCCGCTTATCCTTTCAGGGTTGCTGGAGCCTATCCCAGCTGTCATAGGGTGAGAGGCGGGGTAATCCCACAGTCATGGGTGCATTATACATCCAACTTGTTTACCTACTGCTAATGCAATTCATTTTTTGCAAAAACTTCTTCTTAAGTATGAAATGTATGTTCTTTGTAACAAAGTAATAGAAACACAGCCGGTGAATAAACGATCAGTGAATGCAAAATGGATGTAAAATATGAAATAAGGTCAGTGGAGGTGGCAATCCAGTTTCACCCAGCTTGTTTGAGTGTTTGCTTTAGTCCACTATCAATGCTCTGATGAGAGTCCTTTCTAGCAGCAAGCTAAATGTTTTCATTTAGCAGCCCACTGTATGCCACTTTCTGAGTGTCACCTGGTGGACATCAAATTGAAGCTAACAGCAGTGTCAGCACTGGGCTTACACTTGTTGAGAGGAATATGATTCAAAACGAATGCTGCTGTTTAAAAAAGGCCTATTAGGTTCATGATGATCATGGAACTGCTGATATGTTGTTGTTCCTAAAAGTGCCAGAAAAACTTGATTGACTGAAACATTTTCTACCATACAAACTATTTATTATTATAGTTTGGACCATCACACTTCAAGGTTATAAAAGTAAGGTAGTACTGTCATATTTATTAAAAACTGTTAGCTGAAGTTATTTCTGTTCCTAGGTTAATATAGTACTGTCATGTGAGGCACTGGTATGGAATGAAAATAGTCTCAAAAGATTTGTGCGTGCGTAAACTACATTTCGTAACTTGAAATTTGTAAAAGATCCAACAAGCAGACACAAAACGTAATCTAAAATGATCCATAAAACGACAAACGACGTATAATTACCTCTGAAGGTTGACCACCGAGGTGTGCCGCCATCTGTCTTCTTTCCTCTCTGCTAGCCTTGTCTACTGTCTGGATTTTTGCAGCAAAACAACCTGTACGCCAATTATACATTAAACACAAACGGTTTACTACCTTAGAATGAGTCGTTGTATGGATCATTTTAGATTACGTTTTGTGTGTTTGCTTGTTGGATACATAGTTTTTCATTTAGCAGAAGCTTTATCTGTTATTTGGAGCTAATGTGGAAGAACACTCTGATGACCAAGAATTCTACCAGCCTTTAAACGCCTCGTGCACGCACGAATCTTGAGGCGTGAAATGAGTCTCAAAACTCCTTGTCCACTTGTAACTCTGATCTGTGCGAATTTTAAGTTACGGATGAAAATCTTTTAAGAATTTGAAGTTACTGACAAAACTCTTTTACGAATTTCAAGTTACGGACGAAATGTAGTTTATGCACACACAAATCTTTTGAGACTACTTTCACTCCATACACTGGAAGCTCTCTTTTTTTTAGCAATATGGATGACATGCCTACATTTAGTTGACATCTATCTTAGCAAAGCACCTTGCACAAACACCAACCAGAGGCCAAAATAACTGGCAACAGAGATAACTGCCTCAGTGGGAGCGGTACAAACTTTGATATGACCCATTTGTTTTTTTTGATTTTTTCTGGGTCAGTCTTCACGATGGAGCATTTCAACACATGGTAAAAGTGATTTAAATCCCATTTCGGTCTGTGGTAGCAGTGGGCTCTGACTCTTTTAGCAGGGACCAATCACAAAGATGCCGTACTCATTTTGATATGGTTGATTCAAAACATTGTTTAGCTGTAAAACTGAACTGACGATTTATCAGTTTTATTGAACTTTAATTCTTTTTTCTTTAATGAGTGAGGCTGGCTCTCATTTTGAGGTTGCAGACACTTAGCATAAAAAATTTGGAATTATTCTGTGGGGAAAGGGAGAATTTTTGGAAGGAAGAACTGAGAAAAACAGTTTAAAATCCTGGCTGTAGAAACCATGGAAGCTGCAACTGTAGCTCAACTGTACATCGTTTTATAGTCCAGAGCTGGAGGAGTACACTGCATGGTGATGTGTTGATTTTCATTCATTCAAAGCAACACCACAATTGTACATATAACGTTGATTTGGTGCACAATTATCATTATATGTTGATAGTACATATCAATATATAATGATAATGGGGGAAATAATTATTTGACTCCCTGCTGAATAATTAAGTTTGCAACCCTAAAAAAAGAAAATTCTTTAAATGTTATAGTTATATTTATAATTAATTTTAATGGCTAGAGAGAAACTATATCATCTGTCTCTCTTTGCAAGAATCAACAGCAGTGCCCAATCACGCTCATATTAAAACTTCCCTGATATTTTCCATAACTTGATATCTGCCTGAACTCTTCCCCTGTGATTGTCACTAATTAATTGATGCATTAGTTAGTAGACCTTAAGATTAACAAAAGCACCTTTGTTAATTCTGGTTTCACCTTTCTCAAAACCAAACTTATTACTTCAGAGTTAAAATGCTTTCTGTCCAGTCGTTAAAAAACAGGGCTTGCTAGATGAAAACGTTTTTCTGATTTAGAGTCAGCAAATTAAAATTTGCTAAAGTACAGGTGAAATAATCCTGTGACAAAATACTTGATCAGTGTAATTCTTTTGGAAATATTGGTGATATAGCTCATAAAAGATTGATGCCATGCATGCCAAAAAGGACAATGCTCCTTCAGCAGTCTTTGTAAAGCTAGCATTTTTAGTATGCCAGAAGCCAAAAGAGCAAGTTGAGTTCAAAATGCCTTTCTTGTATTTAGAAGCAGGGTTCATACACCTTTTTCAGGGTCAAATTCAAGCACTTTTTAAGCACTTTCAAGGTCCATTTTCAAGTTTTTCCAGCACATTTACAAGAAAAAAAATAGGAGACAGATGTTTGTTTTTTAAGTTAATTCCCAATCAAACTAACTGTAACATGTTTAACTACATTGCCGTTTGTATAATTGCTCAAGTCCTAAACGATCACCTATAAAGTGTTTGTGCTCTCAACCTCACGTACAATAAGACAGGCTTTGAACAGATGACATACATAGTTCAAGTTAACATATAAGACTTTAAGAATGCTCAAGCATCTACCTAAAATCTATTTATTTAATCTATCATCTGTGATAATATTATGTACAGTTATTATGTATTTTGTTCATCTCACTTAAATAAACAGGC